>JAULAV010007723.1:0-119911 GCA_030789695.1 Scilla litardierei | reverse complement strand
AAGAGAGGAGAAAGCCCTTTCTCTTGACTGCATCAAATACCTAAAGGATCACTCTTTGGTTCTAGGTTGGAGAGCAAGAGATCAAAGATTTGGAATTCTTAGGGCTTTGGATTTGAGAGCTTTAAAATTTAGAAATGAAAGCTTAAGAGATTTTTGCAATAGCTTAGGTCATGCCTCAATGGAACTGTAGAAGCCCCATTTATAGGTTTCTCAAATGCACAAACCAGTTTAAGCAAAAACTCTTTTGGAATCCGTGAGAAAATTCTCAACGGATAGAAACTGAACTCACAACAGTCGACTGTTGAAGAAACCACAGTCGACTGATGCACAGTCAGCATGGGTATGTAAGAATTCATAACGGTAACTTACCACGTGGACAGTACACTGATGAAGCAAAGACAGTCGACTGTTAAACCAACAGACGACTGTAATTACTTCTACAGGCGACTGGCCCAGAGATGGTAAGTTGAATGAAATCTGGAAATCCTGTAAGATAACAAGACAGATGACTGATGAGAATAATACAGTCGACTGTTAATCAGAACAGGCGACTGTAAATCCTTATACAGACGACTGTCAAATACTCTGAGAATTTCCAGAGAGCTGCGTCAATAAATTGGCTCACAGATAGACGACTGTTGCAGCATACACAATCGACTGATCCTAGGGACAGTCGACTGAACATTCAACAGTATTCGACTGGCCATAAAAGGCAGATCAACATAGGTTGGGCAGAAGGATGGACAGGCGACTGATTTATAAAACACAGTCGACTGTCACTAGGCCAGGCGCTTGTGAATCGTTCATCAGTGGCCTGTGCGAAATAAACAGAAAGGCCCAAAACTAGATTGCAAAAGTTTGTGCATAACAGGCGACTGTAGAACAAAACACAGTCGACTGTGTTTGAGACAGACGATTGTAAAATGTTCAGTAGTCGACTGTTATAAACAATCCAAGCACAATCACTAAGGAAATGAATTGGGGTCTAAGGACAATTGAATTAACGATTTCCTAAGACTGAAACGAAGATGTGTGAGTGAGTGCTCCATCAAAGTTCTACTTCTAAGCTACAAACTAGAAGAGATAAAAGAAATTACATTGACAAATTCTCTCTTCTATCAATCGCATGAGCTTAAAGTCTTCATGAAGCTTCAATCAACATCTACGATCATCCAATCCATTTTCATTTGCCTTTAATGATCTTTGTGAGTCATCCATTGCTAGTAGGTCTTCATAAATAGCTTAGACAATGGATTAACTGCAAAATAGGGGATTAGTCACAAGTATTTATGTTTGCTCATCATTAACACCAAGTAGGGAGAAGTCCAATACTCAACATTCTCCCCCTTTTTGATGATGACAAACAAACATAAACAAAAAGATAAATAATTGTGTGTGATGAAAACTTACTCCCCTTACATAAATGCCAATCAAGTTAGTCAACAAATAATAGGGCATCTACATATTACTTGAAGCAAATGAGTAAGATATGCATGAATATGATTCAAGAAAAATCTAGGAATTAACATCCCTATTCATTATAATCTTACCCCCCTGAATCTAAGGCAACATCAATCTTAGATTCAAAGTGTTAGAACATACTTAGCACATTCATTATGAATCTTGTATGTTTATTTCTCTCCCCCTATGGCATTATCCAAAAAGGTGGGAGTAAATAACAACAACAATAATCGTGCTAAATACAAACTAACAACAATCAAGGAGTATAAAGATATATGGAATCAAAAAAATCTCATAAAAGCACATCATATACTTATGTGAATAGAGGAATTGAAGTCCAATATTAACATTTTAGATATACAAAACAAAAATAGTTTCAAAAATGCATCACATCAGAGATAGCATGAATAAACCAATATCAAATCCTATATTTTCTCACAAGCACATCATAAGTGAATAAAACATTCATGGAGACAATATGGAAATCATCACACAGATAGGATAAACATATATACAAGGTGTGACACAAGATTAATCAGCAACATCATATATATATATATATATATATATATATATATATATATATATATATATATATATATATATATAGGAAAATTTTCAAATGAGAACATTTCGCACCGTGCGAAAATGTTTTTATCTTTTTTTTGAAATTTTTTTTTTCAAAAATTCTTTTTTACACCCTCATTATATGTTGTTATACCCCCCTCAAAAAATAATGGTTGAGAAATAATGTCATTTGGCCTTCGATCAAGCCATTTCATCAAATTCGCACGTTTTGAGACCGTTAAATTTGTAACGGGTGGATGGGTGCTCTAATGCCCAACGGGTTCACCCATTATTTTCCCTGGGGTATATAATTGTATGGATTAAACATCAAAAAAAAAATTTTTGAAAAAAAAAATTTCAAAAAAATAAAAAAAAGTTTTCGCACGGGCTTTCGCACGGGATTTTTCGCAACCGAAGATCACTCTATATATATATATATATATATATATATATATATATATATATATATATAAAAACAGGGATGTTATCATGGGTTATTGGATAAGAGTTGTTGGATAAGAGAATTTGGGTATTGTGTAATACATTTTGTTGGTTAATACAATCTATATAAGAGAATTTGAATATGAGAAATTGAGAGATGAGAAATTGGGTTTTGAATTTTGTATAAGGATTGGGGGGAAAGAAAACTTGAATTTTGGGGGGAAACGTGTTTAGAGGGGGAAAACCAAAATTTTTTAAAAAATCTAACTTTATTTCTCCCAAAAGCTAATGTCATATCACTCTCTGCTCGGGGGAGATCATTAAGGCTGTACAATAATCAAATTTATCAAATTTGGGCCATCTCAAAACTCTCTCCCCCTCCTCTGTCGTCATCAATGTATCAAATTTTTTGTTAGGGCTTGCTCGCTCGCTCGGACTTAGGAAGTGGAGGCGATGGCGGCTAAGCCCTCAGCCTCATCTCTGTTCATCGCCCCATTGACTCCTCGCCCGGAGTCGGAAAGTGCCTCATCGTTGTTCATCTCCCCGGTGAGTCACTGTATATAATTATCACAGCCTTTTGATTTGATTAGATTTCTGGGGGGGGTTATTAATTTCTTTCCGACGATGGATTGTTTGATGACATCATCAGAGGGCAGAAGACGAAGCAAGTGCAGCTGACGGAGCCCTAGATTAGGCAGCTCTTCATCGCATCCAAGGAGATCCTTATAAGCTTGCTAAATATCATTGAGCTCGAAGCCCCCGTGGAGATTTGCGGTAATTTTTTTATAAAAAGAAAAAAAAATATTTTTATATGACTCCCTTTTTTTCTTCTTTATCACGAATTTTATTTGATTCTACCCACTGATATACAAATTGTTACCTTGAGTTTTTGGATGTTTTTGATGCTAATTATATCAGGATGAAAGATAAAAGAAGGATTGAGGCAGGTTAATACATGGGTGTGTCCTGGAGTTTTGCTTTCTATGAGGTGTTTTTTGGGTCTAGAATTGGACAGCCTTGATTTTGATTGAATTTTAGTTTGGCAATTTATTCATTCTGAAAAATTGTTCATATCTTTTTCCCTTTTTGCTGATTAATTGTCATTCTCTAATGACAAGGTTGGATTCTTTGGTACCATTTTCACTCTATCTCAAAGACCAAAACTAGATCTTAAGTGGACATCACCATGTTAACTTTTAGATTATTGATTGATTGTCTCTTTTTTCTGCAAGATGGTAGTTTTTATTAATCTTTTGGGGTCATTCATCTGGAGGGAAGATTGTCATATTGATTTTTAAAAATTAGCTGCAATATTTGTTCTGGCATGTTGCAAGCTTGGCATTATGAATTACTGCTGGATTGGTTTTAGCTAGAAGTTTATGATTGACCATTGATTTGTTATTATGTGTGATTTGGTGATAATGTAGGTGTGATTCAGTGAATTAAAATGAAGTAGGCCATAATGTTGTGAAATTTTTATTGAGTTACTACATGGTGAGATGATATATATATATATATAAATATATTGAGTGAAATCTGATCTTGATGCTACTTTTTAAATACCCATATGGAAAATTCTTGAAGTTCAGTTCTTGGCCTGTTGGCTATTTGACTGTTAATCATCTGATTATTTATAATGTGTAATGTTTATGAGAGAATGATATCTATAATGTGTAATGTTAATCATCAAACAACAAGACGAAGCCCTCAGCATTCTTCTCGCCCCAACTTCTCGCAGGGTTAGTGTTGTGAAATTGCTGATCAACATTCTTCTCGCAGGGCATTTGAGGTGCGTTGCTGGACATTTGGTTGAACCCGCCGGCATTAAGGTGCGTTGCTGGACAATTGGTTTAATTTGTGTTTGAGGCGGGCTGGACGGCGCTGATTTGTGTTTGAGATTGTGTAGGGTTTAATTTGTATTTGAGATTGAACCTGAATTCATTCGCCGGGTTTAATTTGTGTTTGAGATTGAGGTTCATTGCTGGATCATCTCGCTTTTTGTTGCTCTATGAATCTCTCAGCGAACGAATTCAGGTATGTAGTTTTTTTGTAAAGTTTTGAACTTTGATTCGTGCATTGACGATTTGGTTCTGATTTTTTTTTATTTAAAGTTTAACGAGTTTGTCAATCAGTGATACATACAATCAGAAGACGATATTCAAGTCTGTTGTTGATCAAGTTGTTGATGTGTACCCGATAAAGAGTTAAATCCAAATCGAGGTTACCAATGTATTCTACATGGATCCTTTATGAAGGGACTCCCTTATTGAATCTCCACAATAGGTGGCATATTATGTATTCTAGAAATATTTGATACCTAATACTGGCTAACAAATTAATAGTTTAATGCACAAATGATTGGGTTTACAAGAATCACAAAGCAACATGCTTTTTGAGATGCATGTATTTAAGTTGCCTCAGTATTCTGGTAAGATATTTATTGTATGAGTTACTGATTCCTTTAAGCCATTTAATTTTACTAATTCATTATATGTAGTCATATCTATGACTTATTTAGTTCATATTTTCACAGGATTTCTATTATCCACATATCCATATGATGATTTATGTAGTATAGATATTCTGTATTCGTTTCAGACAACACATATACTGTTAGTTTCCTGGTTGATATCTGATGGATATGAAGATCTTGGATCAAGTAAATGATTTAAATCGGTTCTTTACTAGCACAAAAATATGAGAAAAATTTTTAATAGCACATGACATTTATTGATTATGCCATAAATTCTAGATTTGTGAAGATCCCACATGAAGTTAATTAAGAACTATCACCATATTGTTGATCCTCTAATTGCACTGATAAAGATGTCATTCAAATGGATAGATGAAGCTCAAGTATCATTTGAGATGGTGAAAGAAGCATTAACTACACCTCAGGAGCTTAACTTTTCTCAAGACTGTCATAAAAAATGATGACAGTGAAACTGGTATTGGGCCAGTCTTTATGCAATCTGAACATCCAATTAACTTTTACAAACATGAGTTCAAAAGAAGGTAGTTGCAACTCTCTGCATATGAACAAAAGCTGCTAACCATAATCCAAAACAGTGCATCAATGGAGGCAGTATCTACTTGACAGGATCTTTATGATCAAAACTGATCATAAACCATTATAGTACTTGCTGGAACAGAAAGTGCACACTGATGCTCAGCATTGTTGGCTTATGAAATTGGAAAAGGCATCAATACATGATGAAGTAAATGCAAGGAAATCAGAACACAGTGGCTGATGATCTTACCAGTCAAACTAAGTTAATCACTCTCTTTACATTGATAGTAGTGTAGTCAGATTGGCTTGATGAGGTATTAGTATCGGAATCAAGCTAATCACTATTTTATGCAGTTGCAAGCTGCACTTGAGTCTGGTAAACTTGACTCCATTAAGGTAAGCAACTTGTTGTATTACATGGGATGTTTGATTGTTTTCATTCTCCTATCAAAAGGTAGATTTAATATAAGCTACAGTGGCAGATTTAAGCCACATTTTATGGTTTTATAATTCTTCCATATCCATGTTGTTTGTGCAAGATTCCAGCTGTTCAAAATTAAAATGGACATGGTAACTCTTAAAATTTGTTTTGACAAAAGAATATTATAGGTTAATATACTTCGAGTATGGTATGGTGCATAGTATGAGGTAAAAGAAGACTACTTGAGGAGTATTGTTGGGATCTATATTTCTATCGAGCGCCATTACGATCGATCCAGGTAAAAAGAAAGGCGCTTCATCTATCTGTTCTGTAGTGTTTGATCTTTATTACATGGTCTTTTGATGTGATTTTTAAATAATCTTTTTCTTGATGCTAAACTTTTCATCAGATCTAAGTTGATTGATTCATGCCATATCTGATCTGGATCTCAATAGATCTCTTATATTTAATAATACAACAGTGGTTCCCGATTTAATTGTTGAATCCTCTGTTAGATGATTAAATTATAAGCATTGGTCTCATTTGTGTGTTATTATACGAAATGAATAGTTGTGATTTTGTGATTGGCAGTTTTATTCTTTGATTGACCCAAAAAAATTTGATTTTATGGTATGCATGTATATCTTTTAGAGCAGTCTTTTCATTCTTTTGAATAGTGATTTTTTGATGTATTAGTATGGATATCACCCAAAGTGACATTATTCAACTAAATTTGATTCACAATGATATCTTTGATGATATATGGATGATGGATATGAGTGAAGATTACTTTGGGGAAGTGCACAAGTTCCGACGGATTCTGTAATAGTTTACCATTGTTCGATCAAGAAATTACCGCGTAATCCTCTCTCTCTCTTAAATTTTTTGTGTGAAAATAATGATCTTTGCTTGAAAATATTGTTGAATTCATTGTTTGCTGATTATATTATAAGCGATGGTCTCATTTTTGTGCTATTATACGAAATGGGTAGCTCTGATTTTGTGAATGGCAATTGGATTCTTAGATGTTTTAACCCAAAAAATTGATTTTGTGGTATCTATGTATATCTTTTAGCATATTCTTTTGATTCTTTTGAATAGCGATTTTTTGATGCATCAGTATGGAGATCATCTAAAGTCACCAAGTTCAATCTCTACAAGGTTTCTGCTTTGTTTCATTTGATTCCATTTCATTTTTCGATTCGATAAATATTTGACTTCTTAAGAGTTTTTAATGATATATCAGGATGGCCGACACGGCAAACCTTGGGGAATTTGGCACAAGGCCGCTGAGTTTTTGATTTTTAATTGCCCTAATTCTTCCAGTCGAGCCTTACGTTCATTGGACCTCCTGATACGCTATAGAGAGTGATTTTTGAATTGATTCTAATTAATTTTGTGAACATGCGTGGAAGTTGGGATATCACTTGCAGTGGTGCAGAGTTAAATTTATACTAAATTCCCAAAGTTGTTGCATTCAACATAATTTCAAAAAATAGCAATTATGTTTCCATGTTTCAAATATGTTTCAAATTACATAATAAATAGCAAAAGTGTTATTTACAGAGTTGTTTAGGGAGTTGTTTACAGAGTATGTGTTTACAGAGTTAGAGTTGTTTCCAGAGTATGTGTTTCAAATATGTTTACAGAGTATGTTTGCAGAGTGTTGTTTGAGAATTCATCCTTGGTTGTTTGCAGGCTATGTTTAGAGAGTTGTTTACAGGGTTTCTAGAGGTTAGCTTTTTTATGTTTACAGAGTATCTTAACGGCCTGCTTCAAATTAATGGTCTTTCATTATTTTGTTGATTTTTCCTGTTAGGGGATCATTTTGTCAAGTGGTATTTAGTTTTTAATGCTCTTTGATGAAATATACTCTGCAAACCAATATCAACGAAATATCAATGAAAAACAAGAGTTTTTAACATAGTGTCTTCACAGTTGCATCAAAAACCATTATGTTTTCCATGCTATATAAAGTGTAACTACAACCATAATGATTATTTTCTGAAACGGATACTTCGCATGATGGCATGAAGTTGTCTTACATAATTACCTCACATGGCTACCATTTTGAGCATGTCCTGTTCATAATGATCTTATGTGAATTCACGTTAATGAATGGGGGATATGTGAATTCATGTTATTGTTGTAACCCTAAGTTCCTACAAGAAAAAGAATGAAAAAAATAAGTAGATGATGCTATATCACAACAATTAATAAACAAAAGGCATATCATAATAGACAAATGCTAGAACAAATGATATTATAGCTTGCACTGTTGTGCAACATCCTATGCCTCAAGCATGGCTGCATAAGGAGATGGCTCATCCTTATCAGGTTTGACCTTCATACCACCTGTAAACATACATATGATAATTAATCAAGAATTTTACGCAGTGAACCCATATAGTGAACAACTAAGCAAACCATGATAACAAGAGACGAGATAACTAATTTGGATCACTTTTAGAATCATTTTAACATAAAAGAGAAAAAACATTATTTTTAAGCTTTTCCACAGCTGATGCATTTAGTGTAATTGAATTTGGCTCTCTATAGTTCACTGTATCATTTACTTGATGAGCACAGAAACTTAGCAAATTATTGATGCAAAAATGTAGTTCTGGAATAAACAAGCACACTATCATCATTAAAAGTGAGGATCTTTAACATCTTGGATTGTCATCCATCGTTGCAGATGACTTTATTTGACTGATTTTTACTATGTATAGTAATAGAACAATTAACACCCTCTTTCTTCTTTCTCCATTTCTTCCAGTGTCTCGATTTATCATCGGTTGATTTCTCTGATCATCGGCTGAAAGTTCTTCAGCCCACGGACATTGCGGCATCGACATGTGTTTCTCTATAAATCATTAGTTACATGCTTCATCTTTTCATCAACCACCTAATCTACTGTCTGTTTCTGTGTTTGTTGCTATTGTTATATACATATTCTCCATTGGTAATTTAGACTAGGAATTTTGGATTGTAAGCACACATAAACTTGATCCATATTGTTTTTATCAATTTTTCTACAAAATTTTTATGGCCTTCACATGTTTGTTGAAATTCCTTTTAAGGTTTGTCCTCTTTATATGTGAATGCTATTTGCAAATTACTTAAGGACTTCTCAACCTATACTGAAGATATTTAAAACTGAAAATATTCCAATTAGTATGCTTTGAATCTTAGGTAATTAATTATGAAGGTTTTGGTTATTTCATTCATTATCCATGGATATGCATTATTAATCAATAAAATAAGCTAGCATTCTCATTGCATTGGGTTACTCGGGTGATTCAATTTGTTCACGTTTGACAAGGTGATCAATAAAATAAGCCAGCATTATCACTGCATTGGGGCTTATACAATGAATAAAGTTTTTGACAATGAAAAAATCAACCAAGCTCATTCAAGCTTGAAATGCTAGATTAGTCTGAGGTTTGACAAGATGAACCATCCTGTAATTTGTTCCCGTCTTTCGCTTCATGGTCCATAAATAATGAAAAGTTACATGGATTACTAGATGTCGAATTTTCCCATATAGATGAGTTCAACCAGTTCTGAAAATCAAAACCCATATTTGCCCGCAGATCTTCAAATGACAGAGGTTTAACCATGGAATTTTGGATTATATATTGCTACTAGAAAGCCTACATACATGGCCTTTCTTAGTAACCTTGGAACATGTAATACATTATATGGAAGTAGTGTTGCAATACATTTTTTGCACTATCTTTTCATTAAAAGATAAGAATGCAAGCTACTTCTCAATTATAATAGTCAGTAATTGAGAATGCACGTAACTTTCTCTTTCTTCGCTGGAATGAGCCGTTGTATTTACTACTTTTGGCCCCAATTGTTTTGGTTAAAAAGCTACATGTTAATTCCTTCTCCTCTTATTTCATTGTTCTTACAATTGTTTATTTTATTTATTTGTTAGTTTTTTTTTGTTTGTTAACTTATAGATATTTGGTGTTTTGGATTTAAAAGTTGAAATGAGTTTCTGCTGCTTTTAAATTAAAACAACCACTAATAGATGATATCATGCATGAAATTCTTATTATACGAGAAGGATCTAATTTGTATACGGAACATTATGTTTACATTAGAAATATAAACATTAGACAAATCAATGGAAGCATCATGACAGATGAATCATTCACAGACGCGTCTAATTGAGGAAATCCATCTTTAATTCTTTTCATTGATCTAATGTGTTTTGGGAGCAAGGCATTGGAGTTTTTAGAGTCCATTAATGTTGATTTTGTTTTGGTTTCAGGTGATTTTTATGAACTTGATTATTACATACTACTATTTCAATTTATAAAAAATTAAGGTATAATCTTTCATTATTTATTTGTTCTTGCAATTATGTTAGAAATTCATGTAGTGGTCTATCTAATTGCAGTGTGCTAAAGAAATAAGCTGAGAAATGATGTTGGGTATTGCTGAGCATGAGCTTCGAGTTCAGAAAGACATGCAACTTATGAAGTACCTGATAAAATTATTTCTTTGAAGTTAGATACTTTGAGAGCCTATATTTACATCCATAATTGTTTGAACTGTTGCAAAGAGTGACCTGGTTTAGCAATGTATATTCATAATGTCACCTGATTTTAAACCTTCCATTTGCCCAAAAAGTATAGTCCATAGACTCTTTGTGAAACAATTTTTTTACTGCACACGAAACATATAAAATTTTCAACTACACATGAAACATATAACTAAAATGCCATCGGTTTTTATTTCTAGACCAGAGTATATTGAATTTGAGTCAACAACATGGTTAAGCATATACAAATTTTCTTTTGGAATATAAACCACCCAGTAGTTGCATGATTTTTCAAGCACAAAATGTGTTGACCTTATCAAAAGCAGTACATATTATGTTAAATTTGGATGGAAATCTCTTGATACATAAAGTTGTAATGCTACATGATATCTCCATTTTCGGAGGAAGTATCTTGGACTGGAGTTTTGAGGTGTCTGATACTTTTGTATTATACATTTGATGCAAAAATTTTGGAAAGTGCAGTACTTATTTTTACCTAAGAAATTATTGAAATTAAACAAGTAATTTGCTTCATGTTTGATGAATTGATATGGGTGTAGTCTGATATGTCCACATGAGCGCAATTGTTTGTTGCTTAGTATTTTTGACCAGATTAGTCCTAAATTTTCAACTTATTCGGCATTTCTAAGGTCTCATTTTTTTTCAAATATTAAAATCAGAAGTACTAAATATCTATACATTTCAAAGGTATTATTTGTTTTTTTTGGGAAAAGAAATTGAATTTTGGCTTATTTTGACATTGTTATTGTCTTTAGGTTGCTAATGATGCTCAAGGAATGAGTTTGATTGAAGAGCTGAAAAGAGATGGTGCAGATACTTCTTTTATGATTGTAAGTTGTTGTCATTTTAGTCAGCATGCCTGTTACATGATTAAATTTTTACATGGACGCATAGTTTTTTTAACACTAAGTCATATACTAAATAAACTAATCAATAGTGATTTGCTTATTCCCTGATCAGCAGTGAAGTTTGATTTTTTACATTGTCTGGATTTGTAATTTGTGATTGCAATATATATTATTGGTCTGCTATCTTATGATAAATAAAACAAGTTGTAAAAATGCTATGTAGTCATATTTTCTGTTTCCTTTTACTAATCACATATAGTCGTTGATATTGATATGCATTGACACATAGATACTTTACAGAAGTTATACATCTAGCACAGAGGAGACATACTTACATTGATTGAAACTAGATACTACCATACTTGGTACTGGATGTGTGATGATATACTTTAAGAGTATTTGACTCAACATCATTTTGTAATCAAATAAAGATAAATAGAAGAAATGAAAAAGCAGGAAAAAGGCCAGATCCTAATATTGCTAGGAGCTTGGGACACCTGACATGAATTTAGAGTATGGTACATTCTATTGTATATACAAATTGAAGAAACGAAATTTCGGTTATGTGATGATGTGATGATGGGGTCGGTACTTGCATGGTGCTCTCCTCTACCAAGCCCTTTGCAAAATGAGCCCACTGCCCCAAAATTTCATGGATGTGGCCAATGAAAAGGGCAAATGAACTGGAAAATAGCTTATAAACTAACAGGAAGCCAAGTGAGAAAATAAGAGCACCCCAAGATCAACATCCCATGTGTCCTCCGTGTTTTGGCAGGGAATCATCCAGATGTTATGGCCCAGTGAGAATAGCTGAAACTAGCCACATACATCTTAAGACTCGAAAAAGCAAGGTTGATATTTAGGGAATTACTATGCGCACAAACAGCATATGTGTTCTCTTTTCCCTGAAAATCTCGAAAGAAACACATCACATTTAGTCACTGTGTACAGATCAACATGGTTTAAATGATCCATCAGTAGATAAGAAACTGATCAAATCAGAAATATTACAGGAACACGAGCTAGACGACCAACACTTTTCACAATTTTACACTGATTAACTTTATCTAAGATTCCCAATTCAAATAACCACAGGTTCCTCGATGTTTGTTTTCGGTTCTTTCGCAAGGACACATTCCATATCTGAAGCAGCCGGAGAGATGGTAGTTGACAAGCCCGGCTGCTTGCATAAACGAATACTTCACAGTTGGGTCAACACAGCGAAAACCTCTTTGCATCATGTCTTTACTAATGGCTTCGACCTTCGGGGTCTTGATGGGCACCTGCCAAGCGTAACAGAATCAGTTAATGATCGGCCTGTGGCTCATGAAGATCCAGCAGTAGCGGCTGAATGAACCGAATTCATCCATGACCATGCAATGCAATGAAGAGCAGAAAGCATCCATTCATGTCAGTAACTTGCGTAACATGCTATTATTGGTGCTAGCCTATGTTACTTAGAAGGCACATTTTGGGGGCAGTGGGCTCATTCTGTAAAGGGCTTGGTAGAGGAGAGCACCATGCAAGTACTGACCCCATCATCACATAACCACAAAAACAAATTTCGGTTTAACAAACTTGGTTAAATCTGAGACGTTTTGGGGCTTTTTTGTGTTTTTGTTTTCAATCAGACTTGCTTTTTGTATGGATCTTGAGGTAAGTCCCAATCCAGCTTTTTCTAACAACTACCTCTGATGTCTGTTTTTGTATGGATCTGAGATTTAACCAAGTCTGCTATTTGATCATAAAGGGGAGTGTTTTTGTATGGATCTGGGATTTTGGCGTTCTCTTCCCCTGCTATTCGATTTAACCACGTCTGTTTTTGTATGGATCTCTTGATAGAAAGACGGTTCAGAGTATCCATGTTATTTGAGGAGAAGTTTGGGGCTTCGAGTTGTTGGTCGAAAAAATATATGTTGGGTTGGCTGAAGAAGATGATTGAAGACGAGGATTATGGTGAATTGCTACCAACTGTCTATATTGATGATTTTTTCCTTTTTTTGTGTTATTTGCATAGAATGTATGCAGGTGGGCGGCATGTGATATTTGCATTGAATTATTCCATATTTCGGTTCAAATCCTCCAACTGAAGATGAAAAAAATTGAATCTTTAGCTTTTTGAGGGGTTTTTTGAGGAAAAGTTGAATTTTTAGCACAATTAAAGCTCCAACTTGCTTTTATGCGGGAAAAATTAAATCAATAATTTGTTGTAACAGTTCGCTTGCAATGTGCAGGTGTGCTCTAGGAGATAGTTGGATCTTACCTCAAGATTTTGTGGTGAGTTCTATAACTTTGTGTTGACTTTTAATTCCTCATTGGTACAATTTATTCATAGAACTCGTCACAATTCAAAGAATTCATTACAATTTATTCACCACAAAGTTAATGTGCAAACTTTAATAAATGTTTCTTTTGAGTACATTATCTAACAATTTAGTTCTGTAACTTTGTGCTACTCTAGGAGATAGTTGGATCAAAATTTAAAATCAAAGTTGCTAGCTTTTCACAGTTTACTCTCATGTGCATCTCTCCTTTTGGTCTCATGCAAATAGGTTTGTGTTGATTTTTTTGATTTTTGATTTTTATGGTTTGGCGATGGGGACATCGCCTCTATCAATGCTGCAATGGATCAGGAGTTGGGGCAAGTTGTAATCTCAAATAGAAGCTAGAATGTTAGGGCAAGTTGTAATGGGCAATATTTTACATATGTCGTGTAATACAACCCAGCTTTTATACAGGTTTTATCGCATTTACAGGTCTGCACTGTTACACTATTCCAGACTCACCTCTTAAGGATGATAAGGGTCTTTAGGCCCTTTTGCGTTCCTACTTTCAACATCACATTAACACTATTCCGTTTGGTTTTATCTCTGACAGATGCTTCCCCCATTACAAAGAATAGAACAAGAATAGAGACATATTTTAATAAAAGATTGTTTGTATCCAGATGCTGCTTGACTGATTTGTTTTGGTATGGATGTTGGCAATTGAATAAAAGATTATGAAGCTTTCAAAGGGATGATGAAATTAGGGAAGTAGATGCTCGGTCAAAGTCATTCCCCCTCCTTAATGAACTTAGTGACCTTTTGATGCAGGCTAAAGATATTCTAATTGAAAATGCCATTGGAAAAGAGGTTAGCCATCCAGGCATCAGAGGCACAGTTTAAAATTTTCCAGCTCCCTTGCATTCTTTTAATTTTCTTTGTTTGTTTATTACATAAGGTCTGCCTTCAATTGGTCTATCCTTAATAACATGGATGCTCTGCAACTTCAGGCCTGATGAGTGGCCTAGATCCTGTTTTCGGTATTGTCCTCGAGGAACTTAATGTTCAGGTATGATTTTAGGAACACAATTGTGCTTTTATTGGTTTTGCATAAATACACTTCTTGACAACATCTATAGTTTTCCATTTAGCTTTATAGTCATCGTAGGAATCTGTAGTCAGTAAGGATTTACATGTGATCTGTGATCTGCTTCCACCTGTGTTTTTTCTTCTTTAATTGTAATCATTACGGCTGCATTGTTATCATCATCAGTGCCTTTTTAATCAAATTTGTTTTGTTGATATGGTTTAAAGTAGAAAATGATCCACAGAAGAACGTACCAAATTTTCATGATTGG
Source organism: Scilla litardierei (assembly GCA_030789695.1). NCBI lineage: Eukaryota > Viridiplantae > Streptophyta > Magnoliopsida > Asparagales > Asparagaceae > Scilla > Scilla litardierei. The sequence continues at coordinate 104,962 of JAULAV010007723.1, read as the reverse complement.
TTAATGTGAACTAATTACAATTTGTGAAAAATCAAATTGAATTTTTAAAAAAAATGAAAACTTAGCAGAATAAGGTTTTTATATCAATTTCTTTTTTTGATACATCGAAAAGCTGGTTAAAGGCGCGCGCGCGTTCCGCATCCACTAGGGATCGATCACTGGTGGCCCCACTAGGAAGCAGAGGTAAATGCCGCTGGACTATAATCCTTTGGCATATCAATTTCTTTTAATATATCTTCCAATTTGATTTCCTTTCTGTCTTTCTAATAATATCAATAATGTTATTTATTTTTTACTAATCTAGAATCTTGATTAGAAAAGATTATGAAACCCATTAAGTTAGTTGGTGAAATTCTTTCCTAAGCATGATATGTATACCATACATATTTTCACCAAGATGTAAAATTACTAACAAATTATGATAATGACATTGCTTTAGGAAGATAAATCCCACTCAAAATATGTTATCTATGCATAATAACTATCATAATAAATAAATTACAAATAAATCAAAATGTTCAAAATAGCTATTGAATTCATGTAATATTTGTTTAGTTAAGATCGAATTCATGCTAAACTTTATACAATAATGAATGGTGTTGATGTATGAGAACATAAACTAATTGATTTTGAATGGGGTTGTTGATTCTATTATACAATTGAGGGGTGTTTTTGAATGGGCTTGCTGATTTGGAAAAAAGATGGTAGTCAGACAGTTGGGATTGAATCTTGAGGAATCAATAATTATAATGAGAGTTTGTGAAAATTTTAGAAGAAAAGTTTTGAAATTTTGGAGGAACTAAACTTTTTTGGGGAAGTAAATTTCTGTGAGGAACTAAATTTGGGGAAACTAACAATGTGAGGGGGGAATATCTTAAAAGAACCGTGCCATACGGGCACGGGTCATGACTAGTATATCTATATTATAAAACAGGGATGTTATCATGGGTTATTGGATAAGAGTTGTTGGATAAGAGATTTTGGTTAAGAGAATTTGGATAAGAGAAATTGGATAAGGGATAAGAGAATTTGGGTATTGGGTAATACATTTTGTTGGTTAATACATTTTATATAAGAGAATTTGAATATGAGAAATTGAGAGATGAGAAATTGGGTTTTGAATTTTGTATAAGGATTGGGGGGAAAGAAAACTTGAATTTTGGGGGGAAACGTGTTTAGAGGGGGAAACCCAAAATTTTTTAAAAAATCTAACTTTATTTCTCCCAAAAGCTAATGGCATATCACTCTCTGCTCGGGGGAGATCATTAAGGCTGTACAATAATCAAATTTATCAAATTTGGGCCATCTCAAAACTCTCTCCCCCTCCTCTGTCGTCATCAATGTATCAAATTTTTTGTTAGGGCTTGCTCGCTCGCTCGGACTTAGGAAGTGGAGGCGATGGCGGCTAAGCCCTCAGCCTTATCTCTATTCATCGCCCCATTGACTCCTCGCCCGGAGTCGGAAAGTGCCTCATCGTTGTTCATCTCCCCGGTGAGTCACTGTATATAATTATCACAGCCTTTTGATTTGATTAGATTTCTGGGGGGTTATTAATTTCTTTCAGACGATGGATTGTTTGATGACATCATCAGAGGGCAGAAGACGAAGCAAGTGCAGCTGACGGAGCCCTAGATTAGGCAGCTCTTCATCGCATCCAAGGAGATCCTTATAAGCTTGCTAAATCTCATTGAGCTCGAAGCCCCCGTGGAGATTTGCGGTAATTTTTTTATAAAAAGAAAAAAAAATATTTTTGTATGACTCCCCTTTTTTTCTTCTTTATCACGAATTTTATTTGATTCTACCCACTGATATACAAATTGTTACCTTGAGTTTTTTTGGATGTTTTTGATGCTAATTATATCAGGATGAAAGATAAAAGAAGGATTGAGGCTGGTTAATACATGTGTGTATCCTGGATTTTTGCTTTCTATGAGGTGTTTTTTGGGTCTAGAATTAGACAGCCTTGATTTTGATTGAATTTTAGTTTGGCAATTTGTTCATTCTGAAAAATTATTCATATATTTTTCCCTTTTTTGCTGATTAATTGTCATTCTCGAATGACAAAGTTGGATTCTTTGGTAACATTTTCACTCTATCTCAAAGACCAAAACTAGATCTTAAGTGGACATCACCATGTTAACTTTTAGATTATTGATTGATTGTCTCTTTTTTCTGCAAGATGGTAGTTTTTATTAATCTTTTTGGGTCATTCATCTGGAGGGAAGATTGTCATATTGATTTTTAAAAATTAGCTACAATATTTGTTCTGGCATGTTGCAAGCTTGGCATTATGAATTACTGCTGGATTGGTTTCAGCTAGAAGTTTATGATTGACCATTGATTTGTTATTAGGTGTGATTTGGTGATAATGTAGGCGTGATTCAGTGAATTAAAATGAAGTAGGCCATAATGTTGTGAAATTTTTATTGAGTTACTACATGGTGAGATGATATATATATATTGAGTGAAATCTGATCTTGATGCTACTTTTTAAATACCCATATGGAAAATTCTTGAAGTTCGGTTCTTGGCCTGTTGGCTATTTGACTGTTAATCATCTAATTATTTATAATGTGTAATGTTTATGAGAGAATGATATCTATAATGTGTAATGTTAATCATCAAACAATAGGACGAAGCCCTCAGCATTCTTCTCGCCCCAACTTCTCGCAGGGTTAGTGTTGTGAAATTGCTGATCAACATTCTTCTCGCAGGGCATTTGAGGTGCATTGCTGGACATTTGGTTGAACCCGCCGGCATTAAGGTGCGTTGCTGGACAATTGGTTTAATTTGTGTTTGAGGCGGGCTGGACGGCGCTAATTTGTGTTTGAGATTGTGTAGGGTTTAATTTGTATTTGAGATTGAACCTGAATTCTTTCGCCGGGTTTAATTTGTGTTTGAGATTGAGGTTCATTGCTGGATCATCTCGCTTTTTGTTGCTCTATGAATCTCTCAGCGAACGAATTCAGGTATGTAGTTTTTTTGTAAAGTTTTGAACTTTGATTCGTGCATTGACGATTTGGTTCTGATTTTTATTTTTATTTAAAGTTTAACGAGTTTGTCAATCAGTGATACATACAACAGAAGACGATATTCAAGTCTGTTGTTGATCAAGTTGTTGATGTGTACCCGATAAAGAGTTAAATCCAAATCGAGGTTACCACTGTATTCTGCATGGATCCTTTATGAAGGGACTCCCTTATTGAATCTCCACAATAAGTGGCATATTATGTATTCTAGAAATATTTGATACCTAATACTGGCTAACAAATTAATAGTTTAATGCACAAATGATTGGGTTTACAAGAATCACAAAGCAACATTTTTTTTGAGATGCATGTATATAAGTTGCCTCAGTATTCTGGTAAGATATTTATTGTATGAGTTACTGATTCCTTTAAGCCATTTAATTTTACTAATTCATTATATGTAGTCATATCTATGACTTATTTAGTTCATATTTTCACAGGATTTCTATTATCCACAAATCCATATGATGATTTATGTAGTATAGATATTCTGTATTCGTTTCAGACAACAGATATACTGTTAGTTTCTTGGTTGATATCTGATGGATATGAAGATCTTGGATCAAGTAAATGATTTAAATCGGTTCTTTACTAGCACAAAAATATGAGAAAAATTTTTATTAGCACATGACATTTATTGATTATGCCATAAATTCTAGATATGTGAAGATTCCACATGAAGTTAATTAAGAACTATCACCATATTGTTGATCCTCTAATTGCACGGATAAAGATGTCATTCAAATGGATAGATGAAGCTCAAGTATCATTTGAGATGGTGAAATAAGCATTAACTACACCTCAGGAGCTTAAATTTTCTCAAGACTGTCATAAAAAATGATGATAGTGAAACTGGTATTGGGTCAGTCTTGATGCAATCTGAACATCCAATTAACTTTTACAAACATGAGTTCAAAAGAAGGTAGTTGCAACTCTCTGCATATGAACAAAAGCTGCTAACCATAATCCAAAACAGTGCATCAATGGAGGCAGTATCTACTTGACAGGATCTTTATGATCAAAACTGATCATAAACCATTATAGTACTTGCTGGAACAGAAAGTGCACACTGATGCTCAGAATTGTTGGCTTATGAAATTGGAAAAGGCATCAATACATGATGAAGTAAATGCAAGGAAATAAGAACACAGTGGCTGATGATCTTTCCAGTCAAACTAAGTTAATCACTCTCTTTACATTGATAGTAGTGTAGTCAGATTGGCTTGATGAGGTATTAGTATCGGAATCAAGCTAATCACTATTTTATGCAGTTGCAAGCTGCACTTGAGTCTGGTAAACTTGACTCCATTAAGGTAAGCAACTTGCTGTATTACATGGGATGTTTGATTGTTTTCATTCTCCTATCAAAAGGTAGATTTAATATAAGCTACAGTGGCAGATTTAAGCCACATTTTATGGTTTTATAATTCTTCCATATCCATGTTGTTTGTGCAAGATTTCAGCTGTTCAAAATTAAAATGGACATGGTAACTCTTAAAATTTGTTTTGACAAAAGAATATTATAGGTTAATATACTTCGAGTATGGTATGGTGCATAGTATGAGGTAAAAGAAGACTACTTGAGGAGTACTGTTGGGATCTATATTTCTATCGAGCGCCATAACGATCGATCCAGGTAAAAAGAAAGGCGCTTCATCTATTTGTTCTGTAGTGTTTGATCTTTATTACATGGTCTTTTGATGTGATTTTTAAATAATCTTTTTCTTGATGCTAAACTTTTCATCAGATCTAAGTTGATTGATTCATGCCATATCTGATCTGGATCTCAATAGATCTCTTATATTTAATAATACAGCAGTGGTTCCTGATTTAATTGTTGAATCCTCTGTTTGACGATTAAATTATAAGCATTGGTCTCATATGTGTGTTATTATACGAAATGAGTAGTTGTGATTTTGTGATTGGCAGTTTTATTCTTTGATTGACCCAAAAAAATTTGATTTTATGGTATGCATGTATATCTTTTAGAGCAGTCTTTTCATTCTTTTGAATAGTGATTTTTTGATGTATTAGTATGGATATCACCCAAAGTGACATTATTCAGCTAAATTTGATTCACAATGATATCTTTGATGATATATGGATGATGGATATGAGTGAAGATTACTTTGGGGAAGTGCACAAGTTCCGACGGATTCTGTAATAGTTTCCCATTGTTCGATCAAGAAATTACCGCGTTATCCTCTCTCTCTCTCAAATTTTTTGTGTGAAAATAATGATCGTTGCATGAAAATATTGTTGAATTCATTGTTTGCTGATTATATTATAAGCGATGGTCTCATTTTTGTGCTATTATACAAAATGGGTAGCTCTGATTTTGTGAATGGCAATTGGATTCTTAGATGTTTTAACCCAAAAAATTGATTTTGTGGTATCTATGTATATCTTTTAGCATATTCTTTTGATTCTTTTGAATAGCGATTTTTTGATGCATCAGTATGGAGATCATCTAAAGTCACCAAGTTCAATCTCTACAAGGTTTCTGCTTTGTTTCATTTGATTCCATTTCATTTTTCGATTCGATAAATATTTGACTTCTTAAGAGTTTTTAATGATATATCAGGATGGCCGACACGGCAAACCTTGGGGAATTTGGCACAAGGCCGCTGAGTTTTTGATTTTTAATTGCCCTAATTCTTCCAGTCGAGCCTTACGTTCATTGGACCTCCTGATACGCTATAGAGAGTGATTTTTGAATTGATTCTAATTAATTTTGTGAACATGCGCGGAAGTTGGGATATCACTTGCAGTGGTGCAGAGTTAAATTTATACTAAATTCCCAAAGTTGTTGCATTCAACATAATTTCAAAAAATAGCAATTATGTTTCCATGTTTCAAATATGTTTCAAATTACATAATAAATAGCAAAAGTGTTATTTACAGAGTTGTTTAGAGAGTTGTTTACAGAGTTAGAGTTGTTTCCAGAGTATGTGTTTCAAATATGTTTACAGAGTATGTTTGCAGAGTGTTGTTTGAGAATTCATCCTTGGTTTTTTGCAGGCTATGTTTAGAGAGTTGTTTACAGGGTTTCTAGAGGTTAGCTTTTTTATGTTTACAGAGTATCTTAACGGCCTGCTTCAAATTAATGGTCTTTCATTATTTTGTTGATTTTTCCTGTTAGGGGATCATTTTGTCAAGTGGTATTTAGTTTTTAATGCTTTTTGATGAAATATACTCTGCAAACCAATATCAACGAAATATCAATGAAAAACAAGAGTTTTTAACATAGTGGCTTCACAGTTGCATCAAAAACCATTATGTTTTCCATGCTATATAAAGTGTAACTACAACCATAATGATTATTTTCTGAAACGGATACTTCGCATGATGGCATGAAGTTGTCTTACATAATTACCTCACATGGGTACCATTTTGAGCATGTCCTGTTCATCATGATCTTATGTGAATTCACGTTAATGAATGTGGGATATGTGAATTCATGTTATTGTTGTAACCCTAAGTTCCTACAAGAAAAAGAATGAAAAAAATAAGTAGATGATGCTATATCACAACAATTAATAAACAAAAGGCATATCATAATAGACAAATGCTAGAACAAATGATATTATAGCTTGCACTGTTGTGCAACATCCTATGCCTCAAGCATGGCTGAATAAGGAGATGGCGCATCCTTATCAGGTTTGACCTTCATACCACCTGTAAACATACATATGATAATTAATCAAGAATTTTACGCAGTGAACCCATATAGTGAACAACTAAGCAAACCATGATAACAAGAGACGAGATAACTAATTTGGATCACTTTTAGAATCATTTTAACATAAAAGAGAAAAAACATTATTTTTAAGCTTTTCCACAGCTGATGCATTTAGTGTAATTGAATTTGGCTCTCTATAGTTCACTGTATCATTTACTTGATGAGCACAGAAACTTAGCAAATTATTGATGCAAAAATGTAGTTCTGGAATAAACAAGCACACTATCATCATTAAAAGTGAGGATCTTTAACATCTTGGATTGTCATCCATCGTTGCAGATGACTTTATTTGACTGATTTTTACTATGTATAGTAATAGAACAATTAACACCCTCTTTCTTCTTTCTCCATTTCTTCTAGTGTCTCGATTTATCATCGGTTGATTTCTCTGATCATCTGCTGAAAGTTCTTCAGCCCACGGACATTGCGGCATCGACATGTGTTTCTCTATAAATCATTAGTTACATGCTTCATCTTTTCATCAACCACCTAATCTACTGTCTGTTTCTGTGTTTGTTGCTATTGTTATATACATATTCTCCATTGGTAATTTAGACTAGGAATTTTGGATTGTAAGCACACATAAACTTGATCCATATTGTTTTTATCAATTTTTCTACAAAATTTTTATGGCCTTCACATGTTTGCTGAAATTCCTTTTAAGGTTTGTCCTCTTTATATGTGAATGCTATTTGCAAATTACTTAGGGACTTCTCAACCTATACTGAAGATATTTAAAACTGAAAATATTCCAATTAGAATGCTTTGAATCTTACGTAATTAATTATGAAGGTTTTGGTTATTTCATTCATTATCCATGGATATGCATTATTAATCAATAAAATAAGCTAGCATTCTCATTGCATTGGGTTACTCGGGTGATTCAATTTGTTCACGTTTGACAAGGTGATCAATAAAATAAGCCAGCATTATCACTGCATTGGGGCTTGTACAATGAATAAAGTTTTTGACAATGAAAAAATCAACCAAGCTCATTCAAGCTTGAAATGCTAGATTAGTCTGAGGTTTGACAAGATGAACTATCCTGTAATTTGTTCCCGTCTTTCGCTTCATGGTCCAAAAATAATGAAAAGTTGCATGGATTACTGGATGTCGAATTTTCCCATATAGATGAGTTCAACCAGTTCTGAAAATCAAAACCCATATTTGCCCGCAGATCTTCAAATGACAGAGGTTTAACCATGGAATTTTGGATTATATATTGCTACTAGAAAGCCTACATACATGGCATTTCTTAGTAACCTTGGAACATGTAATACATTATATGGTAGTAGTGTTGCAATACATTTTTTGCACTATCTTTTCATTAAAAGATAAGAATGCAAGCTACTTCTCAATTATAATAGTCAGTAATTGAGAATGCACGTAACTTTCTCTTTCTTCGCTGGAATCAGTCGTTGTATTTACTACTTTTGGCCCCAATTGTTTTGGTTAAAAAGCTACATGTTAATTCCTTCTCCTCTTATTTCATTGTTCTTACAATTGTTTATTTTATTTATTTGTTAGTTATTTTGTTTGTTAACTTATAGATATTTGGTGTTTTGGATTTAAAAGTTGAAATGAGTTTCTGCTGCTTTTAAATTAAAACAACCACTAATGGATGATATCATGCATGAAATTCTTATTATACGAGAAGGATCTAATTTGTATACAGAACATTATGTTTACATTAGAAATATAACCATTAGACAAATCAATGGAAGCATCATGACAGATGAATCATTCACAGACGCGTCTAATTGAGGAAATCCATCTTTAATTATTTTCATTGATCTAATGTGTTTTGGGAGCAAGGCATTGGAGTTTTTAGAGTCCATTAATGTTGATTTTGTTTTGGTTTCTGGCGATTTTTATGAACTTGATTATTACATACTACTATTTCAATGTATAAAAAATTAAGGTATAATCTTTCATTATTTATTTGTTCTTGCAATTATGTTAGAAATTCATGTAGTGGTCTATCTAATTGCAGTGTGCTAAAGGAATAAGCTGAGAAATGATGTTGGGTATTGCTGAGCATGAGCTTCGAGTTCAGAAAGACATGCAACTTATGAAGTACCTGATAAAATTATTTCTTTGAAGTTAGATACTTTGAGAGCCTGTATTTACATCCATAATTGTTTGAACTGTTGCAAAGAGTGACCTGGTTTAGCAATGTATATTCATAATGTCACCTGATTTTAAACCTTCCATTTGCCCAAAAAGTATAGTCCATAGACTCTTTGTGAAACAATTTTTTTTACTGCACATGAAACATATAAAATTTTCAACTACACATGAAACATATAACTAAAATGCCATCGGTTTTTATTTCTAGACCAGAGTATATTGAATTTGAGTCAACAACATGGTTAAGCATATACGAATTTTCTTTTGGAATATAAACCACCCAGTAGTTGCATGATTTTTCAAGCACAAAATGTGTTGACCTTATCAAAAGCAGTACATATTATGTTAAATTTGGATGGAAATCTCTTGATACATAAAGTTGTAATGCTACATGATATCTCCATTTTCGGAGGAAGTATCTTGGACTGGAGTTTTGAGGTGTCTGATACTTTTGTATTATACATTTGATGCAAAAATTTTGGAAAGTGCAGTACTTATTTTTACCTAAGAAATTATTGAAATTAAACAAGTAATTTGCTTCATGTTTGATGAATTGATATGGGTGTAGTCTGATATGTCCACATGAGCGCAATTGTTTGTTGCTTAGTATTTTTGACCAGATTAGTCCTAAATTTTCAACTTATTCGGCATTTCTAAGGTCTCATTTTTTTTTCAAATATTAAAATCAGAAGTACTAAATATCTATACATTTCAAAGGTATTATTTGTTTTTTAGGAAAAGAAATTGAATTTTGGCTTATTTTGACATTGTTATTGTCTTTAGGTTGCTAATGATGCTCAAGGAATGAGTTTGATTGAAGAGCTGAAAAAAGATGGTGCAGATACTTCTTTTATGATTGTAAGTTGTTGTCATTTTAGTCAGCATGCCTGTTACATAATTAAATTTTTACATGGACGCATAGTTTTTTTAACACTAAGTCATATACTAAATAAACTAATCAATAGTGATTTGCTTATTCCCTGATCAGCAGTGAAGTTTGATTTTTTACATTGTCTGGATTTGTAATTTGTGATTGCAATATATATTATTGGTCTGCTATCTTATGATAAATAAAACAAGTTGTAAAAATGCTATGTAGTCATATTTTCTGTTTCCTTTTACTAATCACATATAGTCGTTGATATTGATATGCATTGACACATAGATACTTTACAGAAGTTATACATCTAGCACAGAGGAGACATACTTACATTGATTGAAACTAGATACTACCATACTTGGTACTGGATGTGTGATGATATACTTTAAGAGTATTTGACTCAACATCATTTTGTAATCAAATAAAGATAAATAGAAGAAATGAAAAAGCAGGAAAAAGACCAGATCCTAATATTGCTAGGAGCTTGGGACACCTGACATGAATTTAGAGTATGGTACATTCTATTGTATATACAAATTGAAGAAACTAAATTTCGGTTATGTGATGATGTGATGATGGGGTCGGTACTTGCATGGTGCTCTCCTCTACCAAGCCCTTTGCAAAATGAGCCCACTGCCCCAAAATTTCATGGATGTGGCCAATGAAAAGGGCAAATGAACTGGAAAATAGCTTATAAACTAACAGGAAGCCAAGTGAGAAAATAAGAGCACCCCAAGATCAACATCCCATGTGTCCTCCGAGTTTTGGCAGGGAATCATCCAGATGTTATGGCCCAGTGAGAATAGCTGAAACTAGCCACATACATCTTAAGACTCGAAAAAGCAAGGTTGATATTTAGGGAATTACTATGCGCACAAACAGCATATGTGTTCTCTTTTCCCTGAAAATCTCGGAAGAAACACATCACATTTAGTCACTGTGTACAGATCAACATGGTTTAAATGATACATCAGTAGATAAGAAACTGATCAAATCAGAAATATTACAGGAACACGAGCTAGACGACCAACACTTTTCACAATTTTACACTGATTAACTTTATCTAAGATTCCCAATTCAAATAACCACAGGTTCCTCGATGTTTGTTTTCGGTTCTTTCGCAAGGACACATTCCATATCTGAAGCAGCAGGAGAGATGGTATTTGACAAGCCCGGCTGCTTGCATAAACGAATACTTCACAGTTGGGCCAACACAGCGAAAACCTCTTTGCATCATGTCTTTACTAATGGCTTCGGCCTTCGGGGTCTTGATGGGCACCTGCCAAGCGTAACAGAATCAGTTAATGATCGGCCTGTGGCTCATGAAGATCCAGCAGTAGCGACTGAATGAACCGAATTCATCCATGACCTTGCAATGCAATGAAGAGCAGAAAGCATCCATTCATGTCAGTAACTTGCGTAACATGCTATTATTAGTGCTAGCCTATGTTACTTAGAAGGCACATTTTGGGGGCAGTGGGCTCATTCTGTAAAGGGCTTGGTAGAGGAGAGCACCATGCAAGTACTGACCCCATCATCACATAACCACAAAACCAAATTTCGGTTTAACAAACTTGGTTAAATCTGAGACGTTTTGGGGCTTTTTTGTGTTTTTGTTTTCAATCAGACTTGCTTTTTGTATGGATCTTGAGGTAAGTCCCAATCCAGCTTTTTCTAACAACTACCTCTGATGTCTGTTTTTGTATGGATCTGAGATTTAACCAAGTCTGCTATTTGATCATAAAGGGGAGTGTTTTTGTATGGATCTGGGATTTTGGTGTTCTCTTCCCCTGCTATTCGATTTAATGCGGGAATTTATGCGGGAAAAATTAAATCAATAATTTGTTGTAACAGTTCGCTTGCAATGTGCAGGTGTGCTCTAGGAGATAGTTGGATCTTACCTCAAGATTTTGTGGTGAGTTCTATAACTTTGTGTTGACTTTTAATTCCTCATTGGTACAATTTATTCATAGAACTCGTCACAATTCAAAGAATTCATTACAATTTATTCACCACAAAGTTACTGTGCAAACTTTAATAAATGTTTCTTTTGAGTACATTATCTAACAATTTAGTTCTGTAACTTTGTGCTACTCTAGGAGATAGTTGGATCAAAATTTAAAATCAAAGTTGCTAGCTTTTCACGGTTTACTCTCATGTGCATCTCTCCTTTTGGTCTCATGCAAATAGGTTTGTGTTGATTTTTTTGATTTTTTATTTTTATGGTTTGGCGATGGTGACATCGCCTCTATCAATGCTGCAATGGATCAGGAGTTGGGGCAAGTTGTAATCTCAAATAGAAGCTAGAATGTTAGGGCAAGTTGTAATGGGCAATATTTTACATATGTCGTGTAATACAACCCAGCTTTTATACAGGTTTTATCGCATTTACATGTCTGCACTGTTACACTATTCCAGACTCACCTCTTAAGGATGATAAGGGTCTTTAGGCCCTTTTGCATTCCTACTTTCAACATCACATTAACACTATTCCGTTTGGTTTTCTCTCTGACAGATGCTTCCCCCTATACAAAGAATAGAACAAGAATAGAGACATATTTTAATAAAAGATTGTTTGTATCCAGATGCTGCTTGACTGATTTGTTTTGGTATGGATGTTGGCAATTGAATAAAAGATTATGAAGCTTTCAAAGGGGATGATGAAATTAGGGAAGTAGATGCTCGGTCAAAGTCATTCCCCCTCCTTAATGAACTTAGTGACCTTTTGATGCAGGCTAAAGATATTCTAATTGAAAATGACATTGGAAAAGAGGTTAGCCATCCAGGCATCAGAGGCACAGTTTAAAATTTTCCAGCTCCCTTGCATTCTTTTAATTTTCTTTGTTTGTTTATTACATAAGGTCTGCCTTCAATTGGTCTATCCTTAATAACATGGATGCTCTGCAACTTCAGGCCTGATGAGTGGCCTAGATCCTGTTTTCGGTATTGTCCTCGAGGAACTTAATGTTCAGGTATGATTTTAGGAACACAATTGTGCTTTTATTGGTTTTGCATAAATACACTTCTTGGCAACATCTATAGTTTTCCATTTAGCTTTATAGTCATCGTAGGAATCTGTAGTCAGTAAGGATTTACATGTGATCTGTGATCTGCTTCCACCTGTGTTTTTTCTTCTTTAATTGTAATCATTACGGCTGCATTGTTATCATCATCAGTGCCTTTTTAATCAAATTTGTTTTGTTGATATGGTTTAAAGTAGAAAATGATCCACAGAAAGAACGTACCAAATTTTCATGATTAGTTAATGTGAACTAATTACAATTTGTGAAAAATCAAATTGAATTTTTTAAAAAAATGAAAACTTAGCGGAAAAAGGTTTTTATATCAATTTCTTTTTTTGATACATCGAAAAGCTGGTTAAAGGCGCGCGCGCGTTCCGCATCCACTAGGGATCGATCAATGGTGGCCCCACTAGGAAGCAGAGGTAAATGCCGCTGGACTATAATCCTTTGGCATATCAATTTCTTTTAATATATCTTCCAATTTGATTTCCTTTCTGTCTTTCTAATAATATCAATAATGTTATTTATTTTTTACTAATCTAGAATCTTGATTAGAAAAGATTATGAAACCCATTAAGTTAGTTGGTGAAATTCTTTCCTAAGCATGATATGTATACCATACATATTTTCACCAAGATGTAAAATTACTAACAAATTATGATAATGCCATTGCTTTAGGAAGATAAATCCCACTCAAAATATGTTATCTAGGCATAATAACTATCATAATAAATAGATAGAATATAAATCAAAACGTTCAAAATAGCTATTGAATTCATGTAATATTTGTTTAGTTAAGATCGAATTCATGCTAAACATTATACAATAATGAATGGTGTTGATGTATGAGAACATAAACTAATTGATTTTGAATGGGGTTGTTGATTCTATTATACAATTGAGGGGTGTTTTTGAATGGGCTTGCTGATTTGGAAAAAAGGGTGGTAGACAGACAGTTGGGATTGAATCTTGAGGAATCAATAATTATAATGAGAGTTTGTGAAAATTTTAGAAGAAAAGTTTTGAAATTTTGGAGGAACTAAACTTTTTTGGGGAAGTAAATTTCTGTGAGGAACTAAATTTGGGGAAACTAACAATGTGAGGGGGGAATATCTTAAATGAACTGTGCCCTACGGGCACGGGTCATGACTAGTATATATATATATATATATATCAAAAGTGATGTGAGTACATGGCAAACGGACATCAACATGTCCAACAAAAAAAATATACATCATTATTCCCAAAAAAATACATCATGATACCAATGTACATCATCAGATACATATAACAAAGAAAACAACATCATACAGATGAATCACTCAACCCAAACATCAACAGACTACAAACAAAATCTAGGTCTTCGGGTGAGTGAACAAAAACAACTGCAGCAGCCTCAGTCAATATGAATGACAGAGGGGTCCGACGGATGACCAGAAGATCGGAACATAAGCCTAGCAGAGCGACGTGTCGGAAAAGCTGGAGTCTTCCTCTTGGAAGACGAAGCACGTACAGCAGATGATTCCGCACGATCATGAACAGGAGTCTGGGCAACAGGGGTCAGAACAACAGAAGAAATAGGCACAAACCCTGGAGGTGGAGGAACACGAACAGGGACAGTGTCCTCAGATTTTGCAAACAGAGCCTGAAGCTCGGCGGGGATGGGAAAACCATGAAGCGAAAAGGATTTGTACTGAAGCTCCAACAGAAGGTTAAGCTTCTCGTCCAAATATGTGGACAGTTTCTCTAGAGCGGTGACACGATCACTCAGCTGACCAAGAAGAAAATCCTCGATGGGAACAGACGGTGGAGAACGAGGAGGATGATCAGCTGGCTGAGAAGTGTGTTCAGCAGCATTCTCAGAGGCGACGGGGTCACCGACAATGATATGAAGAAAATCTCTAGAAGATGGAGGCGAGGTCGGAACCGGATCAGCGGGTTGAACAGATGGAATCAGATCATTAAGGAAATCGAAGGATCCTTTGGGAAACACGTGACTGAAAGGATCCATGAACTTACTCGAACGGTCGATTAGGGCACGAAAGCAAAAATCAAACGATAGACTTGAGAGAGAGAGAGAGAGTCAAACCAAGTCGAGGAGATGCGAAGACGCAACGACGAAACGATCGACTTGCGAGGAGGAGGAGATCGACAGTAACGGCAGTGGAAAAGAGCAGGAAGTCAAAGCGGTTCAATTGGAGGAGAGAGAATCGCAAGTGTCGAAGTGAACCGTCTCGAAGAATATATGAAAGAGGGAAATAATCTAGGCCGTTGGATCAAATAATCACCGGCTCAGATCAAAGCAGTGAACCGACACAACAGGAGACAGTCGACTGATGAACAAAAGTCAGTCGACTGGATGAAGTGATAAGAATTAATCTCAGGAAGACAGACAGTCGACTGTTCGGTAACATACAGTCGCCTGTCTGAGGGATAGTCGACTGAACATAACACAGTAGTCGACTGACCGAGAATCAATAAACTTCATCAAAAAATACAGAGAGCTCTGTAGAAAAGTTGACAGAGAGCACAATCGCCTGATGACTAAAATACAGTCGTCTATTAAAATAACAGTTGACTGGAAAACAGTCATCAGTCGGTTGTGCAAAAGATACAAATTCTCAGACTGAGGAGATAGAGTAGGGCAGTCGACTGTCGAAGGAAAGACAGTCGTCTATCCTGGTCCAAAAATGCATAGTGAGATAGAATTCCAGAGAATAAGAACACTCACCCTAGGACCTATACTCTAATCACAAACTCATCATAAAAACAATGTAATATGATAAATCAATTGCAACATACATATCCAAAAACAATCTCAAAGAAATCTCGAAATCACATAAATCACAATAGCCTTTCTTAAACACATATATAGTATATATCAAAAGAAGAAAGACAATATGATGAAATGAGCTCAAAAAGTGTTATAACATGAATGTTGAGCTTCTAAATTTCAGATTCACCCATAATTCCTAATTCTACACGCAACCTCATAAATGAATCTTCTTTAAGAGGTTTTGTGAAGATGTCGGTAATTTGTTTTTGGGTTTCAATGTACTCTAAGATGATGTCCTTCTTAGCTACATGATCATTTATAAAATGGTGTCTCATGTCTATGTGTTTGGTACGGGAGTGATGTATCGGATTCTTGGAAAGACATATGACACTTTGGTTATCAACCATAATCGGGCAAGTATCACAGTTGACACCATAGTCCATAAGAGTGTGTCTCATCCAAAGAACTTGTGCATATGCAAGACCCGCGGTAATATATTCCGCTTCAGTCGTGGACAATGACACCGAATTCTGTTTCTTAGAAAACCAAGAGACTAAGGAATTTCCTAGGAAATGGCAAGTGCCACTAGTACTTTTCCTGTCGGACTTGCATCTGGCAAAGTCGGCATCACTATATGAGATTAACTCATATATGTGCTAGATTTAGGGTAAAGTAACCCATAATCTAGAGACTGATTGAGATAACGAAATATTCGTTTAACCGCAATCAAGTGTGACTCCTTAGGTCTAGCTTGATATCTAGCACACAAGCATACGGAAAACATTATATCGGGCCTACTAGCGGTTAAGTAAAGTAAGCAACCGATCATACCTCCATATAGACGAACGTCTACATCTTTTCCGCTTTCATCCTTGTGAAGATGGGTAGTAGTACTCATGGGAGTCCTTTTGCTTGAAGACGATTCCATCCCGAATCGCTTGATAAGCTCCCCTGTGTACGTTGTCTGATGTATGAAGGTGACATTCTCCATTTTTCGAATTTGCAGTCCAAGGAAATACGTGAGCTCTCCCATGTGGCTCATCTCGAATTCTTCCTTCATTGACTTAGAAAATTCTTAACAAATATCAAAGTTAGTAGAACCAAAAATTATATCGTCTACATAAACTTGAATCAAGAGAATGTTATTTTCATAATCTTCAATGAAGAGTGTAAAATCAACTTCTCCCAATTTTAAACCTAAATTCAAAAGAAAGGTCTTAAGTCGATCATACCAAGCTCTACGAGCTTGTCTCAACCCATACAATGCTTTCTTAAGTTTGAAAACATGGTTTGGAAATTTTTCATGAATAAAGCCGGGAGGTTGAGAAACATAGACTTCTTCATTGACAAACCTATTTAAAAATGCACTTTTAACATCCATTTGAAATAGTTTAAAATTCTTATGCGATGCAAAAGATAAAAGTAATCTAATAGCTTCTAACCTAGCTACGGGGGCAAAATATTCTTCGAAATCAATACCTTCCTCTTGTCGGTAGCCTTGAGCTACTAACCTTGCTTCGTTCCTTGTTATCACCTCGTTCTCATCCGTCTTGTTCTTGAAGATCCATTTGGTCCCAATGACTTGGTGACCACTTGGAAGAGGAACGAGCTCCCAAACTTCATTTCTCTCGAATTGCATTAGTTCTTCTTCCATTGCCACTATCCAAGAGCTATCCTCACAAGCTTCTTGGATGTTCTTGGCTCAATGGTAGAGAAAAATGCGCAATGAGATAATTCTTCAATTCTCGACCTCGTTCGAACACCCACACCAATATCTCCAATTATTTGGTTATGGGGATGGTTGCGAACGGTCGGATAAGCTTTGGGTATTCCTGCATCACTAGGAACATCTTCAACAATTTCGTTAGTAGGGTTAGTATCAATAACCGAATCATTAATCTTAACACTACTAAGAGGATCACATAAGACATCTATACTATCATCATCAACACGAGGAAAATCAAAATCTTCATAAAATGATACGTGAAGTGATTCCTCAATCGTTGAAGAAGTTTTGTTGTATATCCGGTAGGCTTCGCTACGTGTGGAATATCCAACAAAAATTCCTTCATCGGATCTTGGCTCAAATTTATCTAGATTACCGAAAGTGATCTTGATAAAATATTTTGAACCAAAAACTCGAAAATATTTTACTTGATGATTTTTGTCATAAAACAATTCAAAACATGTTTTGTTCGTTCGGGGTCTCACTAGGATCCTTTTGAGCACATAACATGCCGTGTGCACCGCCTCTGCCCAAAATTGTAGTCCAAGATGACTATCATGGAGCTTAGTACGTGCACACTCAATAAGAGTCATATTCTTTCTCTCTACAACACCATTTTGTGGTGGTGCCTGAGGGAAGGAAAAATTATGAGTTATCCCGGTGTCATCACAAAACTTAGTAAAAGATTCATTCTCAAATTCTCTTCCATGATCACTACGGATAGTGATAATGGTGGATCCTAATAAATTCTGAATCTTCTTTGCAAATTTGGTAAACTCTTCATAAGCTTCATTCTTATTAGTTAAGAATGAAACCCAAGTAAATCTAGAGAAGTCGGCAACGACAACTAATCCGTAATGAGCATTGCCTAACGAAGCGGTTCTAGTTGACCCAAACAAATCTAAATTAAGAAGTTCTAGGGGCCTCTTAGAAGTAATCCCTTCTTTAAGCTTAAAGGAAGATTTACTAAGTTTACATCTTTGACAAGAATCACAAAAGTTTTTCTTATTAAAAGCGATTTTAGGAAAACCTTTGACTAGATCATGCTTAGCTAACTTATATAAGTGCTTAAAGTGAACATGACCAAAACGACGATGATATAATAGTTGTTCACTTGTGTTAGCAACTAAGCAATGTTCTACGGTTTTAGGCAAGCTCAAATAATAAATATTTTTACGCCTAATACCGGAAAATAAAATATTTGAATCACAATCAACAATTGTACACAATCCTTCTCAAAGTTAACATTGTAACCTTTGTCACAAAGTTGACTAATGAAAATAAGATTGTGACACAAACCACTAACTAGAAAAACATTAGTAATTAAGGGTTTTGAAGGATTACCAACGATACCTACTCCGATGATGGTTCCCTTTTGATTACCTCCAAAAGTGATCGTTGCACCATCCTTGATGCTAATCACTTCGGAGAGCAATGAGGGATCTCCCATCATATGTTTGGAGCAACCACTATCGAGAATCCATCCTTTCCCTTTAGAGCTAATAAGACATTTATTGCTCTTCTTCTTTATCTTGGGTACCTATATAATATACCATAAGCTCATGGTACCCAATGTTTGTTAGGTCTAAGGGGATTAGCCTTCGGAAGCCAAGTCCAAGTGGATTTCCGCTTCCCAACATAATTATTATTCCTAATGACATCAAGGAAATAGGAATCAACATAAGCATTCCTATCATTTAGGCTAGTGTTCTTAGGACCCCATATAGTGTAAATCTTGGGAGTCCTTTTCCTAGTTGCATGCATACTTGTTGAATTACTATGTGATGCATGCTTCTTAGGAACATGGTTTCTAGCATAAACATGAGGAGGTGGATATGCATATGACATACGAGTATTATAAGTATGCATAGGAACATGCATGTTATATGGAACATAATGATTATTCATGACATGAGGAGGATGTTCATACATGTAGGAATGATGTGTATGAGCATATAGGTGTATAGGAGCACGTACATGAGTATTTCTCAAGTGTGGATTTGTACGTGTCCGTGGGTGCAGAGCATCCACTTGTGAAGTAGGAGGTTTCCTACGTGGATGAGTGTTAGTGTACATATAATCATGGCCTTGCTTTTGGTTTCCACCCTTAGTGGGTTTCTTGCCAAAAGGAAGAGAATGTGAAATTGTGAATTTCTTGGTAGGTTTGCTACCTATAGTGTCTTTGACACCACTTGTGGATGCAACGGAGGAAGGCCTCACAAAGTCTATAGCGACATCACTATAGGAGGTGCGATCATTGGATGCATTTGCTTTTACAAATCCAAGACCAACACGATGTATGGCCGGAAATTGGTTTGCTAGCAAATCATCCAATGTCCTTTTCCCTTATTGAATCTCACAATACGGGAGGACATGATGTAACATTCGCTTTCCGACCTTATGGATTTTCTACGTGCACGTGCATTTCGTGCACGTAATTTTATTTGGCTCTTTCTGGATTCCAGTATATATGACGTGCCGTTGTGACCGTATGAGAGTATAGAATTTTATAGTAATTGTTGGTAACGTCATTTCACGACTCGTTTTCTCGCAAAATAGCTTTGAATGGAAGGGACGTTTTGGTCTTTTGGCCTTAATACCCAGTTCCCGATTTTACATTAATTTTTGGTAGGTGTAGCGCACGATCAGACCCCGTAGCCCCGTACTTCTCGTCTCCACGATCGTCCCGGTAATTTCGGTTAATTTTTCTAATGCCCCTAGCAGAAGTTATCCCCTAATCAAATCCCAACCGTTGATTAGCCCAAATCAATTTGAATTTCAAATCGATAATCAGATTTTAACAACCCCTCAATTGACGCATACGTATCAATGGGCTAATATTTCATCTTTTATTTGCACCCTCCTTTTTCCCAATTTCCACTTCCCCTATCTCTCTCTCTCTCTCACCCACAATATTATTAAAACCTATAGGTACTTAGCTAACTTCCATTTTTATAATCAAAACAAACCCTACCTACTCACCCTCATGTTTTAACCTAGGGTATCAAATTTTTTCAGCTGCCACAACTGTGTTCTTCCCCGAGAGATCATCTCTCTCTCCCTCATTCTCAACTTTTCAACCCCGAGCCCTAGCCCCTCCTCCACGGCGAACCCGAGCCCCGCCCAGCACCAGCCCACACGATCACCTCCGATCGGACCGCTCCCGCCGCCGGCAAAGATAGCCAGAGGCCGTCTCTCGCGAAGCACGTAGCAGCTTGTGCTGCAGCGTTTTTTGGCCAACGCACGATGGCCAAGCGTCGTCCGACTTTTGCAAAACCCCCTGCACTGTCATGCCCCGCTTCCCAAAACTACGGAGGCGAAGGGTGACTAAGGCCCGCTTGGGTCGGAGCTGTGAAGCTCGGACCCAATAAGCGTCTGTAGGGGTACCATTTTAAATATTTCAGGTTCTTGCATTAATAAGATTCGGAACAATAGAAAGTACAGAAAGAAAGTGGCATTCATTAATATAGAGAGATAATATCTAGCAAGTACAAAAGTCTAAAAAGAGAAGCCTAAACATGGCAACAAACTATCGAAAGAGCAAACTAAAAGTAGTAACCTCTTAAAAGCGACGACTAAAAATTCCTCAAAGTCTGGTCCTCGTCAGGCACGTACTCTGGGTCGACGTCCTCGGGCTCCACGTACTCCGGTAAGTCTGCCTCGTCCACAAACTCTGGCTCGACACCTGACGTACAGCACTCAAAAGAAAGGAACTGTACGTCATGTAAAGTCAACAAAAAGGGTCAGACTCTACTGCAAGTGTACCAAACTATTAAACAATAATTTACTGGTTGATTAGCATGTTGGGGTTATAACAGAGTATCAAAAGGAAGTAAACACAGCAGGAAAGTAAAGCGTAGCAAGCAGTAGTCATAGCGTGTGCTACGGACTATGGGACTAACCTAAAGGGGTCATGACAAGACATGACAAGACCAGCAAGACATGACAGGACAGGACAAGACAAGACACGTGTGACTCGAAGGGTTCACGCCTTACGGTTCGAGGGGGATCAGACCCTCTCCCCATGCGCACGCTCAACCCTACCCCAAACCCAAGTGCTCAAGACAAGACAATATAGGGCCACTCACTCTGCTAGGTGAGTGCCTCTATCCCGACGATCGGTAGCGCATCTCTCACTCTGCTAGGTGAGCGACGGATACCTTGTAAGTGAAACTGTACTACTGTATAGGACCACTCACTCTGCTAGGTTAGAGTCTCTATCCTCTCGGTCTGTTGGGACACTCACTCTGCTAGGTGGGTGCCGAGCTTCCCATAGGTGTCCTGTAACAAAGATCACCCACTCTGCTAGGTGAGCGTCTCATTGCCCACAGTCTACATAAGGCACGACGTGCAGGATGTTCATGACATGGCAAGGGCAAAGTTGTTCTAGGGTGTCCACACACACGCACACGCCGATGAAACCTATGGTAGCAGTTGTTGTTGATTCTAGGGGGGTCTACACACGCACACACAAGATAACCCTACAGTGTCAAAAGTTGTTATTGCGCTCAGACTTCTAAGTCGCCAGGGGCGTCCCAGATGCTATCATTTTACGTCCGGTTCTCTTTGTTCACAGTTTAATAGTTCTAACAGTCTAAGGCCTAGGCACGGCCGAAAGAGCAAGTGAGTACACTTGCCTGCAGAGGCGAGCGTGTCGTCCGTCCGGGGCGTCTCGTCCAGGCATCGCGTCTGCGGTAGTCCGTCTGAAACAGTGTCACTGTGACGGTGTCAGGTCGCGATTTTCATCAAGTCCTATTAGGGTTTGTTTCTAGGTTATCTGGGCTACCCTAATCATCAAAGTCACGTTTTGGTGTTTCGTTCAGCCTAAATCGACCACTACCCTATATGCACAGAAAAGTTGTCTGATGGTCGATTTCTACAGTGAGCAGCATTTTCTGGTGCGGAAAAGTAAATTTAGTTGTAGTTGTCTGATTTTAGTTTAGGTTTTGGTTAGCTATGGTGTGGGTTTTACTACTCGTTAGGGAAACCAACCTCGTGATGTCGTCCAACAAGCGGAAGTCGGGTCTGAACAGAGAAATGTTGGCGTCTTCTGGAACTCCTCGGCCGCGGGTAGCGCAGCTAGGTACCTCTGGACAGCGGGGTGGTGGCGCAAAATCAGCGAGCTAACAGTGATTCTCCTCCGGTTGCGTGTAGCGCAACGGATCTTCACGATAACGGCGACGTCGGCTAAATGTACGTGTGTGCGGCAACGCACGTGAACTCCGAGAGTCCAAGGGGGCTGTTGGTAGATGAAGTGGGACCAGAGGAAGATGCTCGGCTCGGTGGGTGGCCGACGGCGGCGGCGTACGACGGTGGGTGGCCGTGAGAAGCCGGAGAGGACAGATTTACGCAACGTCCATTGTTACGCGTCTCAGCAGAATTCCAGCGACGAACAAAGAAAACGAGAAGTTGCAGAAGTTAAAGGACTTCAAGACAAAGCCAACGACAGTGGAGTTGTCTCCGGGGGTGGTCGGAGGTGATCGTGCGCGGGCATCAAAGTTCAGCTTCCAGATCTGTGAAAAACAGCCGATACGGTGTGTTCCGACGAGGATTCCGGGAGCTATAGGTGGGCTATGAGCCTGAGGAAAGTTGCAGTTGGTAGGGGGTTTTGATAGGAATCCAACGGCGGTAGGGTGGTCATGGTAGGTGGCCGGATGGCCGGTGGGCGCGAGTTTTTCCGGTGGTGGCACAGATCTGTAAAACTGTCGTTACGTCGAGTTCGAGAGATGTTTCGAGGAGCTATATATGAGGAACGAGGGTAAGGGGAGTTGGAGATGATTGGTGGGTCAAAGGAGAGTTCGACGGTGGTGGAGTTCGTCGGAGGGGATGGCCGGAGTGGCGGCGGCGGCCGTTTTCCGGCGGGCGCGCACAGCAGGCCTGGGCTGTGTTTACTTGGTGTTTTTGATGGGTTTTTGATGTCTTGGAGAGGTGGAGATGGAGGAGGAGGAGGAGAAGGTGGTGGCCGGTGGTGGGGGCTTGGGGGCAGCCTGAGGTGGCCGGAGGAGAAGCTAGAGGCGGCCATAGATGGGTTCATGTGTGAGTATGTTTGAGGGTAGGGTTTGTTTGGTTTTGAAGATGATATGTTGCTAAAAAGTGTTTTAAGTGGGGTATAACTAAGGGGTGACTAGGAGAGAGAGTGAGAGAGGGGTGTGCAAGGAGGGAAAAAGGAAGGTGTGAGTAGCAATGAAATTCCACATTCATGATACGTAGGGATCTCATTAAGATTTGATTAATTTTGAAATTTGAAAAAGATTAAAGGCTAATCAACGGTTGCAAATTGATTAGGGGATATCTTCCACTACGGGCATCGGAAAAATAATCCGAAAATACCGTGACGATCGTGGAGACGAGAAGTACGGGGCTACGAGGTCCGATCGTGTGCTACACCTACCAAAATTTATTGTAAAATCGGGAACCGCGTATTGGTGCCAAAAGACCAAAACGCCCTTCCATTCAAAGCTGTTTTGCGAGAAGACGAGCTGTGAGATGACGTTCCCAAAAATTACTATTAAATTCTACACTTCCATACGGTCACAACGGTATATCACGGCATATATACCAAAACCAAGAAAGAGTCAAATTAAATACGTGCACGAAAAAGTACGTGCACGTAGAAAATACGAACGGTCGGAAAGCAGCCGTTACATGCACCGCTTCAGACCACTGACGGCAGCATCTCCGGCCTGCTCTCTCTGCCGCAAAGATAGCCATGAGCTGTCCTCTCCTCCCGCACACAGCAGCAACCGAGCTGCTGCTGCCCTTCACGGCCGCCGCCGGCCGGCCTTTGAGCCGTCTGCCATCTACGAACACCCTTGCACCACCCCTGATCGCCGTAGAGCTCTCCTCCAGCCCTTTGCGCTGCCAAGGCACCCTGTAAGGCCTTCTCCTTTCTGCAGCTGAGCACGCAACCCTGAAACAGCTGATGCGATCTTTCCGACAGCCGTGCCGCCACGCCAGCCGCCCCCAGACTCCTCCGCGCCGCCTACAACTACAGACCATGGTTGTCTTTGCAAGGCGGCAGCCCTCGTTCACTGTTTTGTTTCCCGTTCACTGTCCGCTCTCCCCGTCACCGTTAGACGCCTTCACGACGCCCGACACCCACAGATCTGGTTCCCCGCTTGCTGTCCAGTCTCTAGCCCGCTGCCCTCACGTTTAGTCCGCTGCCAGGACATGTCTGGCTACGCTACCCATAGCCGAGACGCCGTAGACGACGAGGAGCTTCCACTGTTCAGACTCTACATCCAATCTGCATCAAACGCCAGAGAGGTTGGTTTCCCCTAACTCGTAGCAAACCCACACTGTAGTTCAATCAAACCCTAAACTAAAATTGGACCACTTGAACTAAATTTACTTTCAGCATCTGTAAAACGCTGCCCACCATAGGAAAGATCGACAATCGGACAATTTTTCTGTGCACATAAGGTAGATGTCGATCTAGACTGAACAAAACATCAAAACGTGACTTTTGACTGATAGGGTAGTCCCGTCAATTTTAGAAACAAACCCTAATAGGATTTGTCGAAAAACGCAACCTGACACTATCGCCGTGACCCTGTTTCAGACGGACTACCGCGGACGCGACGCTTGGACTGGACGCTCCGGACGGACGACACACTCACCACCACAGGCAAGTGTACTCACTTGCACTTTCGGCCGTGTTTAGGCCTTAGACTTCTAGAACTGTTAGAATGTGAATAAAGAGAACCGGACGTGAAATGATATCGTCTGGGACGTCCATTGACAGCTTAGACTTGACGACGAAGTCTAAGCTCAACAACAATTTTTGACACCTTAGGGTTATCTTGTGTGTGCGTGCGTGTGGAGCCCCTAAAAAACCATCCATGTCTTGTCACGGCGTGTTTTGTCATACACAGCTTGCAGGCAATAGGGCACTCACCGAGTGATCTCTTGTACTGATACACAGCTTGCGGGCAATAGGGCACTCACTCGACAGAATGAGTGATCCCTTGTACTAATACACAGCTTGCAGGTAATAGGGCACTCACCAAGCTAGAGTGAGTGATCCCTTGTACGGACTTGTCTTGTGCACTTAGGTTGGGGTAGGGTTGAGCGTGCGCATGGGGAGAGGGTCTGATCCCCCTCGAACCGTAAGGCGTGAACCCTTCGAGTCACACGTGTCTTGTCGTGTTCCTGTGCACAAGGTTGAGTGTTCCCTCGGTTGAGAAGGTGCTGGCCGCCTTCTAACCAAAAGGCGTGAACCTTACTGACACACTTCTTGTCTTGTCCTGTCCTGTGCACAAGGTTGAGCGTTCCCTCGGTTGAGAAGGTGCTGGCCGCCTTCTAACCGAAAGGCGTGAACCTTGGTGACACACATCTTGTCTTGTCCTGTCTTGTCTTGTGTAGCGACCGGTCTTTATCGATGATATTATCTGTATTTCTCTCGTATAACTTTTCGTCCGTATCCGTAATTAGGCGTATCTGTCCGCGTGCACGTGCCGACTTTTTTCATGTTAATTATTCCTATTATTATTTTATGACACTTAGTTAATTTATTATTATTATTTTGTTAAGTAACTTTATTATATTGATTTCATATCTTTCCAAAATTCAAATTTCATATCTTCCTTTTATAAACCCTTTAAACAAAATTGATTATCAATTAACCCATTAATGACAAATCAAACCCCATTTCAATCAATTCAAAACCCTTCCTAAATTAATCTAGCCCTTTGTTTTTTTCCCATAGGCCGAAACCCACACAGCACACATTTTTATTTTAAATGAAACCTAAGTTTAGAGCTATACACATCAGCCTTGAAATAGGGAACCCAAGGTACATATCAACCTAAAACTAACATGAGACCTAGCTAGGTGCTGCCATTTCAAATCCTATAGCAAGCTAGTTTATAAAGAAATGTGAACCAAGGCTAAGAGTAGCACCTAGGCCTGGTGTACGTCCAGTCCAGACCACCCAGTTCAAGAGGCCAGCTGCACCTGTTTTCAACCGAGCTGAGCTGACTTGCCACTTCTGCGGCAAGCTTGGCCATGTGAAGAAGGACTGCAGGAGGATGCTAAATCAGTGTTTGGTTTGTGGATCTTCTACCCATGTTGCGAAGGACTGCCCCAAAGGCACTCGACTTATGCCTGCAGGAGCACCTGGACCTGATCAGCGGACAGCACCTGCACCTAGACCTGCTCAGAGACCAGTGCCTGCACCTGGTCAGCGAGGACCACCTCTGATACCATTGAAGCAAGCCTTTCAGCAGGCCAACCCCCCGGTGCGTCGAGCTTATACTATGACAGCCGTTGAGGCTGATGCCGTTGACGACGTGATTGTAGGTAACTCCTAAACTAATCTTTCCTTTTCTGCATTTATGTTTGATTAGTTAGTTTCTTTGTTTGATATGGTTGCATGATCCCCTTAGGTGTTATCCTAGTTTCTTCCCACCCAGCCTTGACTCTGTTCGACTCTGGAGCTTCCATGTGCATCCTGTCACGGAAGTTCGTAGTCGAACACTCGATACCCACTTACACACTTCCCAAGTGTTGGAACATCACGACTGGGAATGGTGTAGTGAAGGTTGCCCTTGGTTGTCGACCTTGCCCATTGGTGGTAAGTGGACACGAATTGTATGCTGACTTCATCGTCCATGACCTATCCAATTTCGATGCAATCCTCGGCATTGATTGGTTAGGAGCTTTTTACGCCACGATCGACTGTCACAGGAAGAAAGTGGTGTTTGAAATTCCTGGCCATCCAGTGTTTGAGTTCGTCAGCGAAGGACGTTCATTTGGACCTGTCAAGTTCCGGGCCCAGCCGTACAGATTGACTGTCGCCTCTATGATAGCAGAGCCGGAGAAGCCAGCTGTGGTGCGAGACTTCGAGGATGTCTTCCCTGAGGACATTTCCAGTTTGCTGCCTGATCGAGCATTGGAGTTCGGCATTGACATGATGCCAGGAGCCCAACCGATTTCTAAGGCGTCGTACCGTATGGCTCCAGCTGAACTAGAGGAGCTGAGGAAGCAATTGGACGAGCTACTACAGAAAGGTTTTATTCATCCCAGCATATCTCCCTGGGGTGCGCCCGTCTTGCTGGTGAAGAAGAAAGACGGATCGAGGAGGATGTGTATCGACTATCGGGAGCTGAATCTGATCACTGTGAAGAATAAGTACCCGATGCCCCGTATTGATGATATCTTTGATCAGCTTGGTGGGTCGAAGGTGTTCTCGAAGTTGGATCTTCGGAGCAGATAACATCAAGTCAGAGTCAAGAAGGATGACATGCCCAAGACAGCTTTCCGGACCAAGTATGGGAACTATGAGTTCGTTGTCATGTCGTTCGGTGTGACCAACGCTCCTGCTGTGTTCATGAATCTCATGAACCTCATCTTTTACCACTTCCTCGACAAGTTCATGGTGATCTTTATAGATGACATCTTGGTGTACTCGAGGAGCGAGGAAGAGCATGCAGAGCACTTGAGATTTGTATTGGAGACGCTCCGCCATCATCGACTATATGCCAAGTATAGCAAATGCAAATTCTGGCTGGACAGAGTTGCATTTCTTGGACATGTAGTATCAGGAGCCGGCATCTCAGTGGATCCGGAGAAGGTCAGAGCAGTCAGTGAATGGCCTACACTGCGATCGGCTTCAGACATCAGGAGTTTCCTCGGATTGGCTGGCTACTACCGCAGATTTATCAAGGACTTCTCAAGGATAGCTGAGCCGATGACGAGATTGCCGCGGAAGGATGTCAAGTTCAGTTGGTCAGAATCTTGCAAGCAGGCTTTTTCTACTTTGAAGGAGAGACTGACGACTGCACCAGTCTTGGCTATTCTGGACAGAAGCAGAGGCTTTGAGATTTTCTGTGATGCATCAGGGAAGGGACTTGGTTGTGTTCTGCACTAGCACAACCATGTAGTCGCTTATGCTTCGTGATAGTTGAAAGTACATGAGAAGAACTATCCGACCCACGATTTGGAACTCTCCGCTGTTATATTTGCGCTGAAAAGATAGCGTCATTTCTTACTAAGTGAGAAAGTGAAGATATTCACTGATCACAAAAGTTTGAAATACATATTTACTCAGAGGGAGCTGAATATGAGACAACGCAGATGGTTAGAGTTGATGGCAGACTACGACATCGATCTTCAGTATCACCCAGGGAAGGTGAATGTCGTACCGGACGCTTTGAGCCAACTGTCAGAGGTGATGATTCTCACAGCTCAGTGGAGATTACAGCAGGATCTGTGAGGGATGGATGTTGAAGCTGTTCTTCCGGGAGTCACTTCGTCGTTGATGAACATGCAGATTCAGTCGACGATTATTGATCGGATCAAGACTGCTCAAGCTGGTGATGCTAAGTTGATGAAAATCAGAGAGCAAGTCGAAGCCAGACTCCGGACAGATTTTCTGATTCACGAGGATGGATCTTTGAGGTATGGCAGTAGGATCTGCGTGCCTGCAGGAGATATCAGAGAAGAATTGATGAATGAGGCACATAGTTCGCCTTACTCCATTCATCCTTGAGATACGAAGATGTACAAGGATCTTCGTCAGAATTTCTCGTGGCACTGTAACTGTCGGTTTCCGATCGTACTTTCTTTGTGCATGTGCTCTTGATCGTGCACGTGTTTATTTTAGACTATATTTGATTTTGAACATTATTGTGTGATATGTTGACGTGATCGTCTCTGAAAATATTAGATTGTGGAACAACTTTGGAACGACATATCTCGAGTCGTTCTTCCGCAATACTAACTTATTTGATGTGACGTCGTGACTTTCTATTTTGACGCAAGACGTTTCTATTTTTAGTTTCGTCTCTCGACGTCGAAATTTAGATCTGTCTTCTCCAATCTCTTTCTTTCGTCGTCCCGAACACCCCAATATTTATTTTACAATTTTTGGACTTAATTTGACCTATTTTCCATTTTTTTGAAATTTTTAAATAATTATAACACCTATTTTTATAAGTGTTTTAATTATGATAAAATTCCTATATTATAATAACATATTAAAGAATTTTTAGACCAAATTTCAGAATTTTTGGCCGCACCCATCTTGCGTGAGGGAGAGGAGAGTAAATTTATTTTAAATTAATTATTTTAATTATCTAATTACGTTTTCTTAAACCCTAGACCTAGCCCTAACCCTCTTTCCTATTTATATTAGCCCTAGGCTAGCTAATTTCCGCATCACACAAAACCCTAACCGCCGTTTCCTCTCCCAAAGCTTCGTCGCAACGTTGCGACGAACGCCCCAGTGCACGACCGACGGCCGCCCCCGCAAATCCCCGTGCCCGACCGGAGCCGCTCCCGCATCACCCGCTCGCAGCGCTCCATTGCAAGCCCCCCGCTGTCGCCCGCTCCGACCGAGGCCATCTCTCGGTCTGACCGAGAGATTTTCCCCACACAGCCGCTTCGTCCGCACCGCTGCACGTCGCCCGCATCGCCAAGCGCCCGACCGACCCGCCCCGTCGGTCTGACCGAAGGCCCGCTCCGTACCCGCAAGCGCTCTACACCCCGCTCCGTTGCAAGCATCGCCCAAGCGCCCGACCGACGAAATTCTCCGCACTGACCCGCCGCGACCGAAGTGCCCGGCCTTGCAACGCCCTCCGCTGCGACGACCGACCCCGTGCGCTGCGTTCTCTCGGTCTGACCAAGAGAATTCTCTGCACCGACCGTGACCGACCGACGACAGTTCGTCGCAACTTGGTTTCTCCCACACCAACTCCTGTGGTGGGCCTCCCCAAGTTCTCCAGAGGTGTTGTGGGTCCCCCATTGACCCCTAGCACTGCTGTGGGCCCCACTTGAGTGTGAAACTTCGCGGATTTGCCGTCTACGACGTTGCGACACGTCGTAGGCCTTCGTCGCAAGTTTCAACTTTTGGGGAATCGTGCGAGGACCAGATCTGAAGCTGAGGAGTTCTCCGATCAGACACGACATCCATTCTATGACAAACTCCGGTTCAGGTTGGTTCCCCAAAACTCGTAGAAACCCCCACAATAGCTGACTGAACCCTAAACTAAAAATCGTCAACTTGAACTAAAATTTACTTCCAGTACCAGTAAAATGTTGTACGAACATAGAAAATCGACGAACGGACTTTGTTGACTGTGCACATAGGATAGGTCGTCGATTAGGCTGAAACATCAACATGTGACTTTTGACGAATAGGATAGTCCCGATAACCTAGAAACGAACCCTAATAGGATTTGATGAAATTGAGACCTGACACCATCGCCGTGGCGATATTTCAGACGGACTTTCGTTGACGAGACGCTTGGACGAGACGCTTTGAGAGTACGACACACTCACCATCATAGGCAAGTGTATCCACTTGCACTTTTGGCTGTGCTTAGGCCTTAGTTGGTTAAAATTGATAAATGTGAACAAATAGAACCGGACGTGAAATGATAGCGTCAAGGACGACTCCTGACGGCTCATACTTGACGATGAAGTCTGAGCCTGACAACAACAACTTGATATTGTAGGGCTATCATGTGTGTGCGTGTGTGTGGACACCCTAGAATAACCCTTCATGTCTTGTCATGTCCCGTCCCGTCTTGCACAGCCCGCTGGGCAATAGGGCACTCTCTGAGTGATCCCTTGTACAGATTCACAGCCTGCGGGCAATAGGGCACTCTCCAAGCTAGAGAGAGTGATACCTTGTACGGATACACAGCCTGCGGGCAATAGGGCACTCGCCAAGCTAGAGCGAGTGATCCCTTGTACGGATATCTTGTCTTGTCTTATCTTGGGGTTTGGGGTTGGGTTGAGCGTGTGCACGGCAAGAGGGTCTGATCCCCCTCGAACCGTAAGGCGTGAACCCTTTCGTGTCTCACTTGTCTTGTCTTGCCTTGTTCCGTCACGTCCCAACTTGTCATGACACCTGTAGGTTAGTCCTGTAGTTAGTAGCACACGCTACGACTACTACTTGTTGCGCTTTACTTTCCTGCTCCGTTACTTCTGTTTGTTACTCAATTATAATCCCAGCATGCTAATCAACCAGTAAAACGTTGTCTAAAAGTTGATACACTTGTAGTTTGGTCTAACCCTGTTTGTAGACCTGTCCTGACGTACAGTTCCTTCTTTTGGTGTTGTACATCAGGTGTTGAGCCAGAGTACGTCGACGAGGCAGACTTGCCAGCTGACGGAGATCCGGAGGACATTGATCCGGAGTACGACCCAGAGGAGGACCAGAGTTAGAGGCCTCCAGTTGCTGATCCAGAGTTCTGTTCCAGTTTAGATTGGGTGTGTAGCACATGTTGTTTTTCTTGCCTAGGTTGGGTGCTTGCACCAGTAGTTTCTTTTTCTGCAGTTGTAGCCCTTAAGGCGTTTTAGACTCTCAATACTTGTGGATGTTATATTTTGGAATAAAATGAAATGATATCTCTTTTTAGTACTTTTGTTGTTTCCGTACTAACTTGCAGGGACCTGTTTCCTTCGTTTGGAATACCACAGACGCTTATTGGGTCTGGGCTCTCAGCCCCGGCCTAAGCGGGCCTTAGTCACGCTTCGCCTCCGTCTTTTTGGGAATCGGGGCGTGACATGCACGGGATGAAGAGAAGTGTGGCACGGAGTGTTGCCAAATGCCTGGTGTGTCAGCAGGTGAAGGCTGAACATCATCGCACCACCGGACTACTACAGCCCCTGTCTATCCTGGAGTGGAAATGGCAGCACATCACGATGGACTTCGTGACTGGCCTACCTCGGAGCACCAAACAGAACGACGCAATCTGGGTCATTGTCGATCGACTGACCAAGTCTGCACACTTCATACCGTTTCGAGTAGGACAATCCACGGAGATACTGGCAAGGAAATATATGGAGGTAATGATCCAACTCATCCTTTCGTATTTCTTTCTAGTATGAGTTGTGACGTGAAATATGTCGTATAGGAGATCGTGCATCTGCATGGAGTCCCTGTGAGCATCGTATCCGATCATGATACGAGGTTCACATATCAGTTCTGGAAGAGTCTGCAGACCAATCTTGGTAACAGTCTGAAGTACAGCACTGCGTATCACCCGTAGACGGATGGCCAGTCAGAGCGGACCATTAAGATTCTGGAGGACATGTTGAGAGCTTGCATGCTAGATTTCAAGGGTTCGTGGGACGATCATATACACCTGGTGGAGTTCTCCTACAACAACATTTATCAGGCAAGCATTGGCATGGCGCCATTCGCTGCTCTCTATGGGAGGAAGTGTCGTTCGCCCCTGAGCTGGGACGACGTTGGAGATAGAGAGTTATTGGGACCGGAGTTGATTGTCGAAGCTGTGGATGTTGTTCGAGATATCAGGGATAAGCTTCGGATTGCTCAGGACCGTTATAAGTATTGGGCTGATGCTAAACGGTGTCCTCTGGAGTTTTAGCCGGGAGACCACGTCTTCCTGAAAATTTCCCCGAATCGCAGAGTGATTCGCTTTGGGAAACATGGTAAGCTCAGCCCGAGATACATCGGACCCTTCGATGTTCTGGAGAGAGTTGGCGAGGTAGCCTACCGCTTGGCCTTACAACCATCTTTGGAGGGTGTTCACGATGTCTTCCATGTGTCTCAGCTCCGTCAGAACATCAGCAATCCATCTCACGCTGTTGACTACTCTGAGATCACCGTCCGTCCAGATCTGACGTATGACCAGCAGCCAGTGCAGATCCTCGACAGGCGTCAGAAGACACTCCGGAACAAGACTGACGACCTTGTTAGAGTGATGTGGCGACACGGCTCGCCAGGAGAGTCTACTTGGGAGAGAGAAGATGAGATGAGAGAGCGTTACCCACATCTGTTCCCTGAACAGTGATTGTTAGGAATTTCGAGGGCGAAATTTTCCTTAAGGTGGGTAGGATGTAACGACCGGTCGTTATCGATGATATTATCTGTATTTCTCTCGTATAACTATTCGTCCGTATCCGTAATTAGGCGTATCTGTCCCCGTGCACGTGCCGACTTTTTTCATGTTAATTTTTCCTATTATTATTTTATGACACTTAGTTAATTTATTATTATTATTTAGTTAAGTAACTTTATTATATTGATTTCATATCTTTCCAAAATTCAAATTTCATATCTTCCTTTTATAAACCCTTTAAACAAAATTGATTATCAATTAAACCATTAATGACAAATCAAACCCCATTTCTATCAATTCAAAACCCTTCCTAAATTAATCTAGCCCTTTGTTTTTTCCCATAGGCCGAAACCCACACAGCACACACACTTTTATTTTAAATGAAACCTAAGTTTAGAGCTATACACATCAGCCTTGAAATAGGGAACCCAAGGTACATATCAACCTAAAACTAATATAAGACCTAGCTAGGTGCTGTCATTTCAAATCCTATAGCAAGCTAGTTTATAAAGAAATGTGAACCAAGGCTAAGAGCAGCACCCGTCCTTAAAAAATATATATACAAACAAACCTAGGGGCTCATGTACTTACAAAACCCTGTAGGCAATACTCAGGCCTCTTCAAATTTTTTTTAAAAAGCCCTTCAAGCTCTGTTCAAACCAAACTCTAGGGGTAACCATGCACAACCCTACCCTAGCCCTACAAACCCCAACCCTATAAACCCAGTTCTCTATCTTCTATCTCTACAACAAAACCAGCCGTCCCCCCTGTATTCATCTTCTTCCCACGCAACCGAAGCCCGAGCTCCTCCTCCTCCTCCTCTCCCTAGATTCGCAACCCTTAGTCGTATCTCCCCAGTCCGACCAACCACTACGCCGGCCTCCAACACCCCCACAGATCAGCAACACCCCAAGGCCGAGTTCTCCTTCTCTCAATTTCTCCTCCTCCTTCTTCCTCACACCCCAAGCAACCCGCAACACACCCTCCAGCCGCAAACACCTGCTCCCCTCTCCCTCCGCCCAGCGACGACACCCACAGTCCCCCACCCACGGCTCGAGCTTCGTGCAACAACCCAGGCCAAGCTCCTCCCATCCAACAGCCCCGACGTGAGCTTCCACGATGCTGACGGCTTCATCCACGCACGCAACAGGCCGCAGACCCCCTCCTTTACGCAAACAGCCACAGAGCACTCGCGCACAGGTCGTGTGTGCATTGACAGCCCCGGATCTGACGAGAACTCTCCACCCGACACTCGACGCTCACTGTTTTGGAGTTTCATGTGTCGCCACTGCCCGTTGTCATCATCCGATCACTCGCTACACTTACGGTTAGTAGATCTATCCTTTAGCAACTCTTAACCCCCACCATAGGACATAAAACCTAATAAAAGCGAATCGCTAGACGTCGTAGGGGCTTTTGCAGATCTGTCCTGAACAAAAAAACACCTATACTGATTTTATGTTCTGCCAAAACAGCGAACCAAACCCTCCATAGCGTAGTACACGTCGAGACGATTCCAACGACACCATGAACGTCGAAAACAGGCGAGTATTTGATTTTATATGAATTTCTGAAGTTTTGATACCGTTGCGCCATCTTTATGTATTACTGTGTAACCCAAAAACTAGGCATGAAATGACGTACAAAATAGACACCATAATGATCAGGACGAAATTTGGGATCCAACAGTATATTATACGATATATCTCAATTTTGAACAAATAGAGAAAAGAATAACTTCTGTAGCAAACCCAATGAAACACGTGCTCGACATTATTTTGAAACCGCTACTAAAATCGTTTAACCCACTTTTGTGGTGTAGAACTGTCACCAAAATGTAATAATGTTGATAACATCAAATTTCTGCGAATTCGGACATGTTTAACAAATTTTGACATCGTGACTATCGTGTGCCTCGAAGGCGGTATCGTGATATCGTGATGTCGTGTGAGTCGACTAGGCCGGCTCGTGTTCCGGCAAACTTTTGGGTGGGGTTAGGGTTGAGCGGCCACTGGGCATATGAAAGGTGCTCTCCTCAAGAGCACCACCCGCACGCGATGGGTTAGCGTCAATCACGGTAAGCCCCTGTGAGAGGAACGACCTTCTCATCACGACCTAAAGGCGTGAACCCTAGATTAGAATGCTAACTCTTGACATGAAAAACTTGCACCGCTAACTTGGTCATCTTGATAATTGAAATTCTAATGAACTCATAGAAAATCCCAACTTTAAAATTGCAAACGTCTAGAACTGCATGTTAGGAGTGTTTGTCATGTTTCACCAAAATTGTTAAATGTCAAATTGCTGCAGTCGTTTCTTTAAATTATTAATGATTCTAAAATTCATATATATCAGATATCTTGTCTTGGGATGCTAACACTTTCTTGCAGACCCTCGCTGACATACATTCATTGTTTGTGGATGTATGTCAGATCCAGCGCTTGAGTACCCAGAGGACCCGTACGAGACAGCAGACTTGGAGAGTCAGGAGTTCGCACCTGACGCAGTGCCTCTTCCAGCTGAGGACTAGAGGACCCGCACTTCCAGTTTTTCTTAGTTTACTTTCTGTCACTCGTTGTAGTTGTGTACGTTTCTTTGTTGCTACCTTAAGCCCAACTGTGGCTGTTTTATTTCGTGTACGAACTTTTAATCTCTGGATCTGGATTTTAACTTTATATCATTGATTGTGTTCTGGTTGTTCTAAATACGCAAATGCAAGGACCCGTTTTCTGTGCTTTTATCACAGACGCTTATTGAACTCGAGCTTCACTGCTCCAGTTCAAGCGGACCACGTAACGTTCTCACTTCCGGTGTCTTTTAGGAAGCGGGGCGTTACATCTTGTCTTGTCACGTCTTGTCTGGACCCATTTAGGGTAGTCCCGTAGTCCGTAGCACACGCTACAGCTACTACTTGATGCGTTTTACTTTTCCTGCTCCATTTACCTTCTTTTGTTACTATGTTATAACCCCAGCATGCTAATCAACCAGTAAATCATTACTTAAAGTTTCAGTACACTTGCAGTAGTGTCTAACCCTCTTTTGTAGACTTTACCTGACGTACAGTTCCTTTCTTTTGGGTGATGTACGTCAGGTGTTGAGCCGGAGTACGTTGACGAGGCGGACCTGCCAGAGTATGTAGAGCCGGAGGACGCAGACCCAGAGTACGTGCCCGAGGAGGACCAGAGCTAGAGATCTTCATGTTGCTGATTCAGAGGTTTTACTGCAGTTTAGTTGAGTGCATAGCACCGTTTATTTTCTGTCTAGGGTGGGTGCTTGCACCAGTAGTTTACCTTTCAGTTGTTGTAGCCGCGTCAGGCTTTTGTTAGACTCTCAGTACTTATGGATTGTTATTTTGGAATAAAATGGATGTTTCTTTTTAGTACTTTTGTTATTCCGTACTAACCTGCAGGGACCAGTTCCTTCGTCTTGGAGTACCACATAGACGTTTATTAGGTCCGAGCTTCACAGCTCCGGCCTAAGCAGGCCTTTGTCACGCTTCGCCTCCGTTGTTTTGGAAAGCAGGGCATGATAGGTTTTAGTGGTGGCCCATACAGGTCCTTTTCTGCAAAAGTTCGAAACGATATAATTATTAACATTCTTTTTATTATTATCCAGTAATGTGTGCGAGTCTAAGTTGTGTTTTTCCTGTCGTTAGGATGGTGGGAGGACGTGAAGCTCGAGATGGACCTTTAGCAGACGGGACCACGGATGGCCGAGGTGACGATTTTCGGCAGTTACTGGGCGTTATGAGGGAGATGTTGGACGTTCAATATCGGTTGGTTGATCAGGCGCATCAGATTGCCCGTGCTGCCCAGGCTCCTCCGACTGCACCACCACCACCACTGCGAGGGAACCGACTAGTGGAGCAGTTCAGGCCAGCAGCTAGGCCTATAGTGAGACCCATTCAGACAATGCCTTTCAAGAGGTCTGGAGCACATGTGCAAAGTCAGAGCAAGGGGCTGTGTCATTACTGTGGTAAGCCAGGACATCGGTAGAACACTTGCATGAAGAAGCTGGGATTTTGTCTGACATGTGGGGCTGCCACGCACGCAGTTAGAGATTGCCCGAGGCATCACCATGTGGAGGGCGGACCACCAGTTCCAGTGCAGCGTAGAGCGCCTACCCCAGTTCAAAGAGGAGCTGCTGTCCGTGGACCACCCTTGGCCCCACAGGGGCAGATGTTTCGGCATGCAATGCAACTCCGGAGGCCGGCGAACACCATGACAGCCGGTGAGGCTGAAGACTTGGATGGTGTTATAGCAGGTATATGTTGAGTATTGACTCCCCGGATTTGGTTTTGGATGATGATCATACATAAATATATCGTGAACTAACTCTTTGTGAGCGCAATTATGGAGATTGTCGCTAAATTTATTTGAACATCATAAGCGACGTCTCGAGACTTCTCAAAACGCATGATCGTGTGCCTAAAGCTTCGTTGAAGCTCAAGGACCATTATTGAAGTCATGAAGATTCGATTGAAGCTTTTGAAGACGGTTCGTCAAGTTTATTTAATGTCTTCTAGCTTCTTTTCATAAAATGTTAAGCCTTGAGTATGTCTTACGTTTTAATCTTCATAACGCTCATATCTTAGATATAGGATCTTAGTAGAAGTCCATACGAACTTTCCCGAAGCTTTGCGCTTCGATTCGCAACTTCTTGTGCATGTTAGTTGGTTCAAGAAGAAGAACCAACCGACTAGATGGTGATTTAGTCGGTCGGTAAAGCTTCTTAACCTGACTTGTTTGCCTCCTTCAATTCATAACTCTTTATTGTTTACCGTTAGTCGGTCAACGTTGACTCACCGACCGACTAGTTGATGAACTAGTCGGTCAGTGATCCTTCTTAGACCGACTAGTTGAGCCTCTATTGTACATGCCTAGTTACTGTTTATCGTTAGTCGGTCAAAGAACATTTGTCGACCGACTAGTTGATGAACTAGTCGGTCAACATTTGTTCTTAGACCGACTAATTCAATTTGTTCTCAGACTATTTGTTTTATCTCTTAGTCGGTCTAAGTTCACTCACCGATCGACTAGTTGTGAAACTAGTCGGTTGGCAAGTCTTCTTGGACCGACTAGTACTATAAGTCTGAAACTTCATCTATTCACTGTTAACCTCTTAGTCGGTTCATGTTGAATCACCGACCGACTAGTGGATGAACTAGTCGGTCAGTGATCCTTCTTTGACCGACTAGTTTGCTTCAAAATAGAGCCGTTGGATCTTTAATTGAAACGTTTTTCTCTCTCTCTTTCCTCTATCCTATAAATACTTGGAGTGCTGCATTCATTGCACTCAAGGCTGATATTAAGAGAAGTTTAGAGATCAAAAGAGAAGCATTCAATCTCATTCAAAGCTCATTCATTTCCAATCTTGAATCTCTCCATCACTCTTATTTCAAAAGAGAGATTCATTGATTGTGAGACTTCCAAGCCAAGTGCTTGATCCAAGGTCACCAACATCACCTAGGACTCCATTGCTCGTCATCTACTTGGAGCTAGGGTTTGGTGCCTCTTCATCTTCCTCAAAATCTGTTTTGCCCTAATTCGTAAGTATACTCAAGGCATAGGGTTTTGTCGGTAAGAATTTCGTATTTCATTTACTTTCATATTGTAAGTGTTTTACTCTCGGTTGTGGGAGTTTGTTTGTGATCCCGGGTTGTAGGAGTCACAATTTCATTTGTGTGTGATTTGACTTTGTGAAGGTTTTTCACAAGTATTTCATAGTGCAAATTTGAGTTAGAGGATTCTAACTCAAGTATCCGGAGGGGATCCGGGTGTTTGGGACGTAGGATCACCGGGAACAAGTCGGGGAGACTTGGGTGGATCCGAACCCGTTAAATTGCTTGTTTGCGATTGTTTTCTTTGTTGTCTATATTTACATTTCCGCATTTCCGCATTATTGGTAGAGTTTGCAAGATAATTAGGAATTATCCTCTTAATTATTTTAAAGTACTATTCACCCCCCCCCCCCCCCCCTCTAGTACTTGTGCAGTAGCTTAGTAGGGCATTACATTTGGTATCAGAGCCAAGTCTATAGCTATGCCTGCCAACGACAATAAGACTGTTCGTCCACCTTTAGATTACAGCACCTTCAGGAACCATGAAAGAGCCTCTTCGGTGATGGAAGGACAATCCTCGACGAGGCCTCCCTTCTTCAACGGTACCAACTTCGGGTACTGGAAATGCCGGATGGAAACTTTCCTCCGGAGTGCTTCACTATGGAAGGCCACGATGAAGGAGTATGTCGAGCCCGCCGAAGAAGATTTCGAGAAGTGGACTACCGCGGAGGTCGCCGCGGAGGTAAGCAATGCCAAGGCAATGAACGCCATGCAATGTGCTTTGGAGCCCGAGGATTTCAATAAGATATGCACATGTAAGAGTGCATATCAAATATGGAACTCCCTCATCATCTTGCATGAAGGGACGAGTAGAGTAAGAGACTCCAAACTCGTAGTTGTAAATAAAGATTACGATTTATTTCATATGCTACAGGGTGAGAAGATGAAGGAGTACTATGCTTGCTTCGTCGACATCACCAACGAGTTGGAGGCTCTCGGTAAGACCTACACCCAAAAGGAGAAAGTCTCGAAGATCATCGATGGACTTCCTTCTTGTTGGGAGAAACGTACCTTCGCCATCGAGGAAGGTAATGACATGAAAACTTATACTGTCGTTCAACTAATGGGTACCTTAATGTCTTATGAGGTACGCAAGGATAGCAAGCTAAAGTTGCAGGACAAAATGAAGTCTTACTTGAAGCAAGACGAGCTAAAGAAGAAGGCGATTGCGTTCAAGTCCGCTCCATCCACATCCACATCTACCGATGATGAAGAATCGGAAGAAGAGTTGGACTTGGAATCAATTGCCCTCATGGAAAAGAAGTTCAACCGGTTCTTCCGGAAAGGTAACTTCAAAAACAAATCGAAGTTTAATTCTTCTAACGCCTCCTCTCCGTTGTGTTTCAAATGCAACAAGCCAGGACACATGAAAGCGGATTGTCCTCAAAACAAACACAAGGAGAAGTGGAAGGTGCCAAAGTTCGACAAGTCCAAGAAGTACAAGAAAGGGTACAAGAAGGGACTTGTCGGGAAATTCACCGACTCCGAGGACTCCTCAAGTGGAGAGTCGGACGATGAGCAAGTGGAGCAAGCACACATGTGCTTCATGGCTAGAGAGGAGCAAGATAAAGATTTCTCCTCAGATGATAGCGACAACGAAGGTGATGAGGTAACAATGGATGACCTTAGAAAGCTAATGAGCAAATATGGTCTAAATACACTAAATTAGTAAATAGATATACTAAGGTAAAAGATGATTTATCTAGCATCCAAACCTCGCCTAAAACTATCATCACCAACAACGACACCGTTGTTGAAGAGTTGAGAAATGAGATTGTAAATCTCAAATCTCAACTTGAACATGTTCATATTGAGGAATCGGATGAACATGAGATAGCGGATTTAACTTCTCGGAACTCAACTTTGAGTATCGAGAATGAGAATCTCAAATCTCGTGTTTATGCACTCACATTGCAAGTATCCACTTTGGATGCTTCGATGCATTCTCTCACCGAGAAATACGAGTGCACATTAGGCCGAATTAATAAATTCAATAAGGGTAAGGACCATTTGGATAACATCCTAAATGACTTACTTCCGGCCAATCGCCACATTGGCTTGGGGTATAAGATGAGAAGTTCATCCAAATCGGCGACTACCTTTGTTAGGCCAACTTCCGGTGACTCAACGAGTAGTAGCAAACACTCTATTGGTAGTTCATCTACCAATGGTGCTTCCACCTCGTACACACCCTCGTTTGGAAAGAAACCCACTTTGGGTGGACCTCCAAAGAAGGGTCATGCTTACATGTACACCAATACCGTGCCACGTAAGAACACACATCCTACTCCACATGCTCACACATATGATGATTTTTATGCTACACATCCACAGGCACGTGCACACCATGTGAGACACCCTCACGCACGTGTTCCTCCACATGCATATGTTCACCCACATCATCGTATGAATAATTATCATAATGCACCATTTCATCATGTTCC
Organism: Scilla litardierei; assembly: GCA_030789695.1. Lineage (NCBI taxonomy): Eukaryota > Viridiplantae > Streptophyta > Magnoliopsida > Asparagales > Asparagaceae > Scilla > Scilla litardierei. The sequence continues at coordinate 63,777 of JAULAV010007723.1, read as the reverse complement.
TTATGCCTATCCACGTCATGCATCACGTAGAAATCAACAACACATGCATGCTCCCAATAGGATTAGGGCTCCCAAAATCTTCACAATTTGGAGCCCAAAGGACACAACTATGGATGAAAAACAAGTTTATATGAATTCTTATTTTATGAATGTTGTGCATAGTGATAATTATGTGGGGAATTCTAAGTCCAATTGGACTTGGCTTCCAAATGTCTAATCTTTTGGACCCAATTACCTTGGGTACCATGATACGATATGTTCTATCTTTAGGTACTCAAGAAAAAGAAACGGAGCAACAAATCCAAATTTGGCTCCAAGAATAATTGGATACTCGATAGCGGGTGTTCAAAACACATGACGGGTGACGCTCAATTGCTCTCCAGAGTTGTGCCCATTGCAAATGGAAACCGGGTAGTCTTTGGAGGCAACGAGAGCGGAACCATCATAGGTGTTGGAAAAGTGGGTAATCCTTCTAAACCACTAATAAGTGATGTTTACCTTGTTAAAGGATTAAACCACAATCTTATTTCAATAAGCCAACTTTGTGACAAAGGTTACAAAGTTAGCTTTGCGAAAGGAATGTGCCATATTTTAAGAAAAGATAATAATGAATTATTGTTTTCCGGCACACGCCATAAGGATATATATATCCTAGATCTTCCGAGATCACATGAACAATGTCTCATTGCCAACACAAGTGAACAACACTTATGGCATCGACGTTTTGGTCATGTGAACTTTGGAACACTATTTAAACTTTCTAAGTTAAATTCTATTAGAGGCTTCCCTAAGCTTGTCTTTCAAAAGAAAAGCTTTTGTGACTCGTGTCAACGAGGCAAGCTTCCAAAATCGTCTTTTAAACCTAAGAAAAGCATTTCTTCTAAGCGGCCACTAGAGCTATTACATCTAGATTTATTTGGGCCAACTAGAGTTGCTTCATTAGGAAATGCACGATATGGACTTGTCATCGTTGATGACTTTTCTAGGTTTACTTGGGTATTTTCATTGAGTAATAAAAATGATGCTTTGGACAACTTCACAATATTTGTTAAGAAAGTACAAAATCTCATTGGAACCACCATTGTCACTATTCGTAGTGATCATGGAGGGGAATATGAGAATGAGTCTTTTGAGAACTTTTGTGATGAAGTTGGTATTACACACACCTTTTCATTCCCTCGCGCATCTTCTCAAAATGGTGTTGTTGAGAGGAAGAATAGGACGCTAGTGGAGTGTGCTCGCACTATGCTTGATGATAGCCAACTTGGCCATCAATTTTGGGCGGAAGCGGTACATACCGCTTGCTATATGTTTAATAGAATACTTTTGAGGCCCGGCACTAAACAAACTTGTTATGAATTGTTGTTTGGTAGATTGCCTCAAGTTAAACATTTTCGAGTTTTCGGTGCAAAATGTTTTATTAAAAACACGTGTGGTAGTTTGGACAAATTCGATCCAAGATCCGATGAGGGGATATTTGTTGGATATTCCTCACGTAGCAAAGCTTACCGGATATACAACAAACGAACCTCAACGATCGAGGAATCACTTCATGTTTCATTTAATGAAGGTTTTGTTCCTACTAGAATTACTAATGATGATGACTCTATGGATGTCTTTTGTGATTCAATTGGTAATTCTAATTCTATTGATTCTATTGATACTAACCTGACTAATGAATCTTTTGAGAATGTTCCTAGTGATCAGGGAATTACCAAACGGCTTCATACCGTTCGTGACCATCCTCATGAGCAAGTCATTGGCAATATCCTTGATAGTGTCAAGACGAGATCTCAAGTCAACTACTTCGCTCATTGTGCCTTTGCCTCCTCGATAGAGCCAAAGAATATTAACGAAGCGTGCGAAGATGGTGCTTGGATCTTAGCCATGGAGGAGGAACTCATTCAATTCGAAAGGAATGAGGTTTGGGAGCTTGTTCCATTGCCTTCGAAGAACCACACCGTCATAGGGACGAAGTGGATTTTCAAGAACAAGATCGACGAGACCCAAATCGTCGTCCGGAACAAAGCTCGGTTAGTAGCTCAAGGCTACCGGCAAGAGGAAGGTATAGATTTCGAAGAATCCTTTGCTCCGGTAGCTAGATTAGAATCAATTAGATTATTATTATCTTTTGCATGCCATAAAGATTTTAAACTTTTTCAAATGGATGTTAAAAGTGCGTTTTTAAACGGAGATGTTGTTGAGAAAGTTTATGTTTCTCAACCTCCGGGTTTTATAAATGAAAAATTTCCAAATCAAGTTTTCAAACTTAAGAAAGCACTTTACGGTTTGAGACAAGATCCTCGAGCTTGGTATGACCGTCTAAAGAATTTTCTTTTGGATTTAGGATTTAAAATGGGAGAAGTTGATTCTACATTATTTGTTAAGTATTCGAATAATGATATAATTTTAGTTCAAATTTATGTTGATGATATCATTTTCGGTGCTACTAACTTCACTCTTTGCGAAGAGTTTTCTAATGTTATGAAGGATCAATTTGAGATGAGCCACATGGGTGAGCTCAAATATTTCTTAGGTCTCCAAATTCGCCAAATGAACGATGCAATCTTCATCCACCAAACAAAGTACACGGTGGAGTTGCAAAGCGATTTGGAACGGAGAATGCCTCCGGGAAGAAGACTCCAATGAGCACGACTACACATCTTGATAAAGATGCGGGCGGAAAAGATGTAGACATTCGTCTATATCGAGGTATGATAGGTAGTTTACTATATCTTACCGCAAGTAGGCCCGATATTATGTTTAACGTATGTGTATGTGCTCGTTATCAGTCTCAACCTAAGGAATCACACTTAGTAGCGGTAAAACGTATTTTCCGTTATTTAAGTTACACACTTGATTTTGGATTACTTTATCCAAAATCTATCACGTATGAGTTAATCTCATATAGTGACGCAGATTATGCGGGATGCAAATCCGACAGGAAAAGTACTAGTAGCACTTGCCATTTTATTGGAAATTCTCTTGTCTCTTGGTTTTCCAAGAAGCAGAATTCCGTATCACTTTCAACCACCGAGGCAGAATATATTGCCACCGGTGCCGCGTGTGCTCAGGTTCTTTGGATGAGACACACTCTTAAAGACTTTAGTATAAACTGTGATACATGCCCTATCATGGTGGACAACCAAAGTGCAATATGTCTCTCTAAGAATCCGGTACACCATTCCCGTTCTAAACACATAGATGTCCGACACCATTTCTTAGATGATCATGTTGCTAAAAAGGACATCATTTTAGTTTACGTTGAAACCCAGAAGCAAATCACCGATATTTTCACGAAACCCCTAAAGGAAGACTCATTTGTGCGGTTACGTCGAGAATTGGGGATTATGGGTGAATCCGAGATTTAGGATTTATTTTATTCAATAATCTTGCAAGCTATCAATTTCGTTTATATTTGTTCATGCTTGATGTATTGGAATTTTCTGGATTTTTCGTTGAATTCTCGGAATTTTTGCTCGGATTATTCATGAACGTCAAATTTAAGATTTTCGATGTTTAATGGGGTAGTATAATGATTAATGAGAGTTTTACGATGTTTCGTCCAAGTGCGATTAGGAGAGAACTCAAAATTTCAAATTCTAAAATTTTTGAACTCTATTAGTCGGTTCATGTTCATTGACCGACCGACTAGATCATCATCTAGTCGGTCAGTTAATGAACTCAGAGCGACTAACTCAAGCCCTAAATTTTGGCTTCAGTTACTATTTGCACTTAGTCGGTTCAAGCTCATTAGCCGACCGACTAGATCGTCATCTAGTCGGTCAGTGCTTGAACTGTGACCAACTAAATGCAACGGGGACAGTTGTGTCTTTTCGACTTCCAATCGACTTAATCGACCCCGCACCGACTTGTTTTCATTCTAGTCGATGCGTTTTCTCTCTCCCAGCTCAAATTCCCCCGAACCCCTTCATATTCCGCCGTCGACTCCGTCGATTCCGATCGATCTCCAGCCATTTTTCCGATCATCTCTCTCCTCCCTAGGTATCTCCTCCCTCTCCTAGCTGTTTAGGGTTCTTTCTCAGCTTCTAGGGTTAGGGTTCCTTAGATTTCAATCGATTTCAGTTGTTCGGGTTTCGGCCTAGGGTTGTTTAGGGTTTCAGATTTTCCGATTACTAGTTAATTGCTCGTGCCTCGTCGCGCTTATGGCAAGAACACGTATCCCGATCGAATCTACTTGTCCATCGCATATGACCGTCGATTTGCCTCCTTCGGACACCCCGCAACCTAAACGCCGATCTAAATCAACCCACCCTTCGTCGTCTTCGCCTCCTCTTAAGAAGAAGAGGACGGCGACCGCTAAGCCCCAATCACAACCCAAGCCTAGGAAGCAACCCGTTTCACCAGCTTCATTCCGTGCTCCCACTCCTCCTGATGATTCTGACACGGAATACATCCCGGAGACCGAGCATACCGCTCGGGATCCTACTCCTCCACCCCGTTCTTCCACTCGTCAGCCTAAGGGAAAGGATCCGATGCTAGTTGGTGGTGTCGATATTTCATTATGTCGTGATGACCTGATGTGTCTCGCGGCATATAACCGTATCGAACACTGCCCACTGTTATTGGAGCATTTCGTACAGTTCTCCGACTTCCCAGGCATTGCTGATCTTCTGTCGTCTAGCGTTCTTATCGATTATCTTCGGTATGACCCTAAGGTGAATCCACATCCATACCCTCGCCTTGTCAAGCTATTCTATGCCAATAGGGTTCGCAGTCAGTACGATGAGACCCATTCGATTGAGACTACTGTTTTGGGGACACCGATAGTCCTCACGGCAGAAATCTTAGGAGATTTGATAGGTGTCTTCTCGTCTGGCCTTCTTCCTTCTGATATTTCAGTCGACGAAATTTCTGAGCTCTATCAGGTGATGCTCGTCGAGATCTTTCATGAGATTCCTCCTGCAGAGCCTGCTGCTGCTGCAGATCCTCCCGCTGCCTCCTGAGCTTCTTTGGAGGACTCTCCCGATGCACTTTGGATGATAGATCTAGTATGAGAGAGTTGGGTAGGATAGTGTGGGTGGTTATGATATTTTGATGTATTGTGATGTATTTTTGGTGTTATGATGCTACATTTGTGATGTATGATCTTTTTGATGTCGGTGTGATACATGTTGTATTTTGTGCTTCGATCTGAGGATCGTTTTTGTATGTTGGCGATGTATATTTTTGCTGTATCATGTTTGATATATATATATACATCGATGTTGACATTTCATTCTGTTGTGCACATTATATTTTTTTATGTCTCTGATGTTCGATTTCGTCGCTCGACGATAATAACTTGGTTAAATAGAAATTATTTCTATGAAAATATAGAATTGTTTTCCATGCACTAAATTAACCAAGAATGTTGATATTGGAGAGTATATTCCATAACTCAATTCGTAAAATTAATTTGAGTTTTGATGATTTTATTTATCGATTTTCGACTTCGGTCTCATTGACACGCTTTGATTTAATTCGTATTTTCCTTTGGTGTCATTTGGACCGTGGTCGTATTCTATGACTCCTGTGCTTTTATTTGAAGCCATTGTTGTTGTCTTTGATCTCCTCCCGCTCTTTTTGCTTATGCCAAAGGGGGAGAGATATAATAATGACGATGAGCTAAATGATAATTTAAAGCATTTTTCCAAGAATCTAATTTGATATGTTAGATTCAGGGGGAGTTAAGATATATAAATGGATTTTCAAATCCGATATTTCAATAATCGATTCACATTTTATACTTTACTCGTCTGCTTGATGCGTATGAATAATATATATTTTGGAACTAATGTGTCATCAATGCCGGGGAGTAAGTAAATTACATTTGAATCATTATTTTTTATTATTATTTATGTTGGTTTGTTATCACCAAAAAGGGGGAGAATGTTGAGTATTGACTCCCCGGATTTGGTTTTGGATGATGAACAAACATAAATATATCGTGAACTAACTCTTTGTGAGCGCAGTTATGGAGATTGTCGCCAAATTTATTTGAACATCATAAGCGACGTCTCGAGACTTCTCAAAGCACGTGATCGTGTGCCTAAAGCTTCGTTGAAGCTCAAGGACCATTATTGAAGTCATGAAAATTCGATTGAAGCTTTTGAAGACGGTTCGTCAAGTTTATTTAATGTCTTCTAGCTTCTTTTCATAGAATGTTAAGCCTTGAGTAGGCCTTACGTTTTAATCTTCATAACGCTCATATCTTAGATATAGGATCTTAGTAGAAGTCCATACGAACTTTCCCGAAGCTTCGCGTTTCGATTCGCGACTTCTTGTGCATGTTAGTTGGTTCAAGAAGAAGAACCAACCGACTAGTTGGTGATCTAGTCGGTCGGTAAAGCTTCTTAAACCGACTAGTTTGCCTCCTTCAATTCATAGCTCTTTACTGTTTACAGTTAGTCGGTCAACGTTGACTCACCGACCGACTAGTTGGTGAACTAGTTGGTCAGTGATCCTTCTTAGACCGACTAGTTGAGCCTCTATGTACATGCCTAGTTATTGTTTATCGTTAGTCGGTCAAAGAACGTTTGTCGACTGACTAGTTGATGAACTAGTCGGTCAACATTTGTTCTTAGACCGACTAATTCAATTTGTTCTCAGACTATTTGTTTTATCTCTTAGTCGGTCTAAGTTCACTCACCGACCGACTAGTTGTGAAACTAGTCGGTTGGCAAGTCTTCTTGGACCGACTAGTTCTATAAGTCTGAAACTTCATCTATTCACTGTTAACCTCTTAGTCGGTTCATGTTGAATCATCGACCGACTAGTTGATGAACTAGTCGGTCAGTGATCCTTCTTTGACCGACTAGTTTGCTTCAAAATAGAGCCGTTGGAGCTTTAATTGAAACGTTTTTCTCTCTCTCTTTCCTTTAGCCTATAAATACTTGGAGTGCTGCATTCATTGCACTCAAGGCTGATATTAAGAGAAGTTTAGAGATCAAAAGAGAAGCATTCAATCTCATTCAAAGCTCATTCATTTCCAATCTTGACTCTCTATCACTCTTATTTCAAAAGAGAGATTCATTGATTGTGAGCCTTCCAAGCCAACTGCTTGATCCAAGGTCACCAACATCCACCTAGGACTCCATTGCTGGTCATCTACTTGGAGCTAGAGTTTGGTGCCTCTTCATCTTCCTCAAAATCCGTTTTGCCCTAATTCGTAAGTATACTCAAGGCATAGGGTTTTGTCGGTAAGAATTTCGTATTTCATTTACTTTCATATTGTAAGTGTTTTACTCTCGGTTGTGAGAGTTTTTTTGTGATCCCGGGTTGTGGGAGTCAAAATTTCATTTGTGTGTGATTTGACTTTGTGAAGGTTTTTCACAAGTATTTCATAGTGCAAATTTGAGTTAGTGGATTCTAACTCAAGTATCCGGAGGGGATCCGGGTGTTTGGGACGTAGGATCACCGGGAACAAGTCGAGGAGACTTGGGTGGATCCGAACCCGTTAAATTGCTTGTTTGCGATTGTTTTCTATGTTGTCTATATTTACATTTCCGCATTTCCGCATTATTGGTAGAGTTTGCAAGATAATTAGGAATTATCCTCTTAATTATTTTAAAGTACTATTCACCCCCTCTCTAGTACTTGTGCAGTAGCTTAGGTTGAAGCTGGACTACAGACGGAGTTCGTGATTCATGAGGATGGTTTGCTGCGGTATGGCAGTAGGCTCTGCGTACCTGCAGGTGATGTTCGGGAGGAGCTGTTAAGAGAGGCTCATAGCTCGCCATATTCTATACATCCTGGAGGCACCAAGATGTTTAAGGACCTCCGTCTGAATTACTGGTTGATTGGCATGAAGAGGAGTGTGGCAGGGAGCATTGCCAAGTGTTTGATATGACAATAGGTGAAGGCTGAGCACCATCGTACGGCTGTATTGCTACAACCGCTTCCTATCCCGGAGTGAAAGTGGCAACATATCACGATGGATTTCGTGACTGGTTTACCTCGGACCCCGAAACAGAATGAAGCAATCTGGGTGATCGTTGATCGATTAACTAAGTCTGCGCATTTCATCCCGTTCCGAGTGGGCCAGTCAACAGACGTCTTGGTGAGGAAATATCTAGAGGTAAGATTTCATTTTACTTCTCTTTTAATTTCCTCTTTGAGTTAGTAGTGATGTAGACCGTGTACATGCAGGAGATTGTACGCTTACATGGAGTCCCTGTGAGCATCGTTTCTGACAGAGACTCGAGGTTCACATCTTAGTTTTGGAGAAGTTTGCAGGAGAATTTGGGTATGAGTCTGAGTTTCAGCACGGCGTACCACCCGCAGACCGATGCCCAGTCCGAGAGGACTATTCAGATTCTCGAGGATATGATGCGAGCTTGTACGCTCGATTTGAAGGGATCTTGGGAGGACCACCTTCACATGGTGGAGTTTTCGTATAACAACCGCTACCAGGCGAGCATTAACATGGCGCCATTTGCTGCCTTATATAGGAGAAAATGTCGATCGCCACTGAGCTGGGATGACATCGGAGATCGGGAACTGTTGGGTCCAGAGATGATAGTGGAAGCTGTGGATGTCGTGAGAGACATCAGGGAGAAGCTCAGAGTTGCACAGGATCGCTTCAAGCATTGGGCAGATGCCAAGAGGAGACCCTTGGAGTTCCAGCCTGGAGACCACGTTTTCATGAAGATTTCTCCGAACCGTGGAGTTATTCGTTTCGGGAAGAAGGGAATGTGGAGTCTGAGATATATTGGACCATTCGATGTGCTGGAGCGTGTAGGAGCAGTGGCCTACCGCCTTGCTCTGCCACCATCTTTGGAGGGAGTTCACGACGTATTCTATGTATCTCAGCTTCGTCGGTACGTCAGTGATCCGTCGCACACGGTTGATTTCTCGGAGGTTACGGTCTGTCCTGACCTGACCTATAACCAGCAGCCTGTGCAGATTTTGGACCATCGACAGAAGCAATTGAGGAAAAAGGTAGTCGACCTGGTGAGAGTGACGTGGCGTCACGGATCACCTGGAGAGTCCACTTGGGAGCGCGAGGAGGAGATGAGAGAGAGTTTTCCCTTTTTGTTTATTGATTAGTGTTGTCAATTCCAAGGACAGAATCTTTATTTTAGTGGGGTAGAATGTAACGGTCGCTTTCCGACCATATGGATTTTCTACGTGCACGTGCTTTTCGTGCACGTAATTTTATTTGGCTCTTTCTGGATTCCGGTATATATGATGTGTCATTGTGACCGTATGAGAGTATAGAATTTTATAGTAATTGTTGGGAACATCATTTCACGACTCGTTTTCTCGCAAAACAGCTTTGAATGGAAGGGACGTTTTGGTTTTTTGGCCTTAATACCAAGTTCCCGATTTTACATTAATTTTTGGTAGGCGTAGTGCGCGATCAGACCCCGTAGCCCTGTACTTCTCGTCTCCACGATCGTCCCGGTATTTTCGGTTAATTTTTCTAATGCCCCCAGCAGAAGTTATACCCTAATCAAATCCCAACCGTTTATTAGCCCAAATCAATTTGAATTTCAAATCGATAATCAGATCTTAACAACCCCTCAATTGACTCATACGTATCAATGGGCTAATATTTCATCTTTTATTTGCACCCTTCTTTTTCCCAATTTCCACTTCCCCTATCTCTCTCTCTCACCCACAATATTATTAAAACCTATAGGTACTTAGCTAACTTCCATTTTTATAATCAAAACAAACCCTACCTACTCACCCTCACGTTTTAACCTAGGGTATCAAAATTTTTCAGCCGCCACAACTGTGTTCTTCCCCGAGAGTCATCTCTCTCCCCCTCATTCTCAACTTTTCAACCCCGAGCCCTAGCCCCCTCCTCCACGGCGAACCCGAGCCCCGCCCAGCGCCAGCCCACACGATCACCTTCGATCGGACCGCTCCCGCCGTCGGCAAGGATAACCGAAGGCCATCTCTCGCGAAGCATGCAGCAGCCTGCACTGCATCGTTTTTTGGCCAACGCACGACGGCCAAGCGTCGTCCGACTTCTGCAAATCCCCCTGCACCGCTTCAGACCCCCGACGGCAGCATCTCCGGCCTGCTCTCTCTGCCGCAAAGACAACCGTGAGCTATCCTCTCCTCCCACACACAGTATCAACCGAGTTGCTGCTGCCCTTCACGGCCGCTGCCGGCCGGCCTTTGCACAGCCCACCATCTGAGAACACCCCGGCACCTCCCATGATCGCCGTAGAGCTCTCCTCCAACCCTTTGCGCTACCAAGTCACCCTGTGCGGCCTTCTCCTTTTCGCAGCTGAGCACGCAACCCTGAAACAGCTGCTGCGATATTTCCGACAGCCGAGTCGCCACACCAACCTCCCCCAGACTCCTCCGCACCGCCTACAACTGCAGCCCGTGGTTGTCTTCGCAAGACGACAGCCCTCGTTCACTGTTTTGTTTCCCGTTCGCTGTCCGCTCTCCCCGTCGCCGTTAGACGCCTTCACGACGACCGACGCCCACAGATCTGTTTCCCCGCTTGATGTCCAGTCCATAGCCCGCTGCCCTCATGTTCAGTCCGCTGCCAGGACGTGTCTGGCTACGCTACACATAGCCGAGACGCCGTATACGATGAGGAGCTTCCACCGTTCAGACTCTACGTCCAATCTGCGTCAAACGCCAGAGAGGTTGGTTTCCCCTAACTCATAGAGAACCCACACCGTAGTTCAATCAAACCCTAAACTAAAATTGGACCACTTGAACTAAATTTACTTTCAGCATCTGTAAAACGCTGCCCACCGTAGGAAAGATCGACAATCGGACAATTTTTCTGTGCACATAGGGTAGATGTCGATCTAGATGAACAAAACATCAAAACGTGACTTTTTGACTGATAGGGTAGTCCCGTCAATTGTAGAAACAAACCCTAATAGGATTTGTCGAAAAACGTAACCTGACACCGTCGCCGTGACCCTGTTTCAGACGAACTACCGTGGACGCGACGCTTGGACTGGACGCTCCGGACGGACGACACACTCGCCACCACAGGCAAGTGTACTCACTTGCACTTTCGGCCGTGTTTAGGCCTTAGACTTCTAGAACTGTTAGAATATGAATAAAGAGAACCGGACGTGAAATGATAGCGTCTGGGACGTCCATTGACAGCTTAGACTTAACGACGAAGTCTAAGCTCAACAAAATTTTGACACCTTAGGGTTATCTTGTGTGTGCGTGCGTATGGACCCCCTAGAAAAAAACCATCCAAGTCTTGTCACGTCCTGTCTTGTCATACACAGCTTGCGGGCAATAGGGCACTCACTCGACAGAGTGAGTGATCCCTTGTACTGATACACAGCTTGCAGGCAATAGAGCACTCACCAAGCTAGAGTGAGTGATCCCTTGTACAGACTTGTCTTGTGCACTTGGGTTGGGGTTGGGTTGAGCATGCACACGGGGAGAGGGTCTGATCCCCCTCGAACCGTAAGGCATGAACCCTTCGAGTCACACATGTCTTGTCTTGTTCTCGTGCACAAGGTAGCGCGTTCCCTCGGTTGAGAAGGTGCTGGCCGCCTTCTAACCGAAAGGCGTGAACCTTAGTGACACACTTCTTGTCTTGTCTTGTTCTGTGCACAAGGTTGAGCGTTCCCTCGGTTGAGAAGGTGCTGGCCGCCTTCTAACCGAAAGGGGTGAACCTTGGTGACACACGTCTTGTCTTGTCCTGTCTTGTCTTGTCTTGTCACGTCTTGTCTGTACCCGTTTAGGTTAGTCCCGTAGTCCGTAGCACACGCTATGGCTACTACTTGACGTGTTTTACTTTTCCTGCTCCGTTTACCTTCTTTTGTTACTATGTTATAACCCCAGCATGCTAATCAACCAGTAAATCATTGTTTAAAGTTTCAGTACACTTACAGTAGAGTCTAACCCTCTTTTGTAGACTTTACCTGACGTACAGTTCCTTTCTTTTGGGTGCTGTACGTCAGGTGTTGAGCCGGAGTACGTTGACGAGGCGGACCTGCCAGAGTACGTAGAGCTGGAGGACGCAGACCCAAAGTACGTGCCCGAGGAGGACCAGAGCTAGAGATCTTCACGTTGCTGATTCAGAGGTTTTATTACAGTTTAGTTGAGTGTGTAGCACCGTTTATTTTCTGTCTAGGTTGGGTGCTTGCACCAGTAGTTTACCTTTCAGTTGTTGTAGCCGCGTCAGGCTTTTGTTAGACTCTCAGTACTTCGGGATTATTATTTTGGAATAAAATGAATGTTTCTTTTTAGTACTTTTGTTGTTCCGTACTAACCTGCAGGGACCTGTTCCTTCGTCTTGAAGTACCATACAGACGCTTATTAGGTCCGAGCTTCACAGCTCCGGCCTAAGCGGGCCTTTGTCACACTTCGTCTCCGTCGTTTTGGGAAGCGAGGCGTGACACATGAGCTCATATTTCTCCTTTAAAGAAGAAATGTTGGTTTCCAAGGTGGACACCCGTGCTTTGAGCTCGTGCACTTGGGTTTTAAGAGAATCATTCTCTAAACCCAAATGTGTGTGTCATGTAACTAGATCACTATTATCCTTTGGATGTGTTTGATCTAGTTGAGATTTGAGGTTATTCACCTCATCTCTCAAAGTGACATTTTGATAAGCTAAATTTGCTTTATCAAGGGTTAAAGTATCAACAATGATGTCATTGTTGATAATGCATGGAATGGATGACTTGCTAACATTTGATTTCTTTAAGCTAGTGTATCTAAGCATTAAAGATTGATATTTAGCAAATAATTCTGCATTAGCAATACGAAGTTCATCCATTGGTACCTCGGTTTCATCCGTGTCGGAATCACTCTCATCGGAGAGTGGATCCTCTCGGGCCATGAAGCACATGTGGGCGCTCTCATCCTTCTCATCATCGGAATCGCTTGATGAGTCCTCACTTGAGTCATCGAAGGTACCTACAAGTCCTTTCTTCTTGTCTCTCTTGTTCTTGTCGGACTTGTGGTACTTAGGTGCCTTCCACTTCTCTTTGTTCTTTAGCATTGGGCAATCCATATTGATGTTCCCTGGCTTATTGCACTTAAAACAAAGAGAGGAAGTAGCATTAGTAGACTCAAAACGTTTGTTGGAGGGTAACTTACCTTTGCGAAAGAAGCGTTGGAACTTCTTCGCCATTTGGACCATTTCACCCAAATCCATTTCATCTTCCGAATCTCCGCTATCGGAGGATGATGAATTGGCGTTGAATGCCAAGAGGTTTCTTCTTGGCCTCCGAAGGATTTATCATAGTTCGAATCTTTAATCGGTTCTCTCGTCTTACCTCATAAGACATGAGAGTCCCGATAGGATTCACAACTGTATAATTCTTCAGATCATTGACATCCTTGATGGCGATCGATCTCCTTTCCCATTTTGAGGTCATTCACATGATGATCTTCCTTACCTTTTCAGCTTCGGTGTATTTTTGGCCAAGGGCATCCAATTCATTTGTGATGTCGGTAAAGCGTCCGTACATCGATGCAATGCTCTCATTTTCCTGCATATGAAATAAATCAAAGTTTTGCACGGTAACATATAACTTCGAAAGTTTTACCGTATTCGTTCCCTCATGGGTAACGATGAGATGGTTCCAAATTTGATATGCACTCTTACATGTGCATATCTTATTCAACTCATTCGGGTCCAACGCACAATGAAGAGCGTTCATTGCGTTAGCATTGTTGACTTCGGTGGACTTCTCGGAAGTCGTCCATTTCTCGAAATCCTCTTCGGTGGGTTCGACGTACTCCTTGTGTAGGGTTCTCCAAAGCGAAGCAATCCTAAGGAACGTCTCCATCCTACACTTCCAATAACCAAAATTAGTACCATTGAAACGTGGAGGACGTACTGTAAATTGACCTTCGAAAGTGTGGACGCTCCATCACAATCGTGATTATTGTACGAAGTCAGCGGAGGAACGTTGTTGTTGTTGGATGCCATAGCTATAACCTTGCGCTCTGATACCAAATTGTAAGGATCCTGTCTATGGAGAAAACACTAGAAGGGGGGTTGAATAGTGTTTAAGCAATTTAAAATGATAGTTACACCAAATTAAAATGCTAACCAACAATATAATGCGGAATTAGAATTAAACCCAAATAAGAAACAATTGCAAACACAATTAAGTTTTTAGGGTTCGGATTACCCAAGTCACTTCCCGACTTATTCCCGGTAATCCTACGTCCCTTCCACCCGGATACCTCCGGATACTCAAGTTAGAACCCTAACTTGAGGTTTCCTTAAAACCCACTTATAGCAACCCTACAAGTGAAATCGAATACAATCGATGTCTTTGACTCCCACAACTTGGGAGCAAGCAAACCGGTCTCACAACCCGAGAGCAAATTCATTTTACGAAAATAATGAAATCTGAAAGCAACACTTACAATCACCTATGCCTTGAAGTAGAACTTGAAGGAGTGGTGTGTTGTGTGTTAAATACTCTCTTGGAAGAGAGGAGAAAGCCCTTTCTCTTGACTGCACCAAATACCTAGAGGATCACTCTTTGGTTCTAGGTTGGAGAGCAAGAGATCAAAGATTTGGAATTCATAGTGCTTTGGATTTGAGAGCTTTAAACTTTAGAAATGAAAGCTTAAGAGATTTTTGCAATAGCTTAGGTCACGCCTCAATGGAATAGTAGAAGCCACATTTATAGGTTTCTCAAATCCACAAAACAGTTTAGGCAAAAACACTTTTGGAATCCGTGAGAAAATTCTCAACGGATAGAAACTGAACTCGCAACAGTCGACTGTTGAAGAAACCACAGTCAACTGATGCACAGTCAGCATGGGTAGGTAAGAATTCATAACTGTAACTTACCACGTGGACAGTCGACTGATGAAGCAAAGACAGTCGACTGTTAAACCAACAGACGACTGTAATTACTTCTACAGGCGACTGACCGAGAGATGGTAAGTTGAATGAAATCTGGAAATCCTGTAAGATAACAGGACAGACGACTGATGAGAATAATACAGTCGTCTGTTAATCAGAACAGGCGACTGTTAATCCTTATATAGACGACTGTCAAATACTCTGAGAATTTCCAGAGAGCTGAGTCAATAAATTGGCTCACAGACAGACGACTGTTGCAGCATACACAGTCGACTGATCCAAGGGACAGTCGACTGATCCAAGGGACAGTCGACTGAATATTCAACAGTAGTCGATTGGCCGTAAAAGCCAGATCAACATAGGTTGGGCAGAAGGGTGGACATGCGGCTGATTTATAAAACACAGTCGACTGTCACTAGGACATGCGCCTGTGAATCGTTCATCAGTGGCATGTGCGAAGTAAACAGAAAGGCCCAAAACTAGATTGCAAAAGTTTGTGCATAACAGGCAATTTTAAAACAATACACAGTCGACTGTTTTTGAGACAGACGACTGTAAAATGTTCAGCAGTCGACTGTTATAAACAATCCAAGCACAATCACTAAGGAAATGAATTGGGGTCTAAGGACAATTGATCTAACGATGTCCTAAGACTGAAATGAAGATGTGTGAGTGAGTGCTCCATCAAAGTTCTACTTCTAATCTACAAACTAGAAGAGATAAAAGAAATTACATTGACGAATTCTCTCTTCTATCAATCGCATGAGCTTGAAGTCTTCATGAAGCTTCAATCAACATCTATGATCATCCAATCCATTTTCATTTGCCTTCAATGATCTTTGTGAGTCATCCATTGCTAGTAGGTATTCATAAATAGCTTAGGCAATGGATTAACTGCAAAATAGGGTATTAGTCACAAGTATTTATATTTGCTCATCATTAACACCAAGTAGGGAGAAGTTCAATACTCAACATGATCAGCTTGGGGAAATCAATTTTTTTGTATGATTGTTGTCGTGTCGTGTCATTATTGTATGTTTGTTTTGCGTGTCTGTTTGTATGTGTTTTGTACATTTCGTTTCGTTATTTATTTTCCTTTTTTATATATTTCTTCTTGTGTGTTTTTCTTGTTTTTCACGTTTTTCACGTTCTTGTCGGTGCAAACTTCCCTCCCATATTTCGTTGCCCTCCCGCTGTTATTGCTATTGCATTGAGGGCAATGCAACATTCAGCTTGGGGGAGTCGCACTTTGTGTGTAGTTGTGTCTTTTTCACCGGTTTTGAATCGTTTTTATCGTGTTTTTCTTTTTCTTTCTTTCTTTTTTATTCTCCCTCTCCTAGAGATGACCCCACATGATGAACTTCCATGGAACCACACTCACACTTAGCTTAGTTACGATTATCACTTTCATTAACCCTAGGAAGCCGAGTCCTATTGCATTTCATGCTTCGTGGGTTCACTTTGCTTTTGTGTGAGTTGTGTGTTGTGACTAGCTAGTTGGTGTGCTTCTACATGTGTCGGGACTCTACCAATAGGACTAGGATAACCCATTTTGCTTATGCTCTGATTCGCGAAATTTTTTCTTTTTGCCCAAGTGTTTAGAATTCGAATTCTTTTTTGTTTTACTTGGTGCAAATCCCCTCGTCGTGTACTGTTCTTCCACTTGGAAGAGTATACATTTTTGCCAAACTCCAAAAACCCAAAAAAAAGAGAAAATATCCAAAAAAAAGAAAAAGAAAAAAAGAAAAATATATATGTATAGCCAAAAATCCAAAAAAATATACAAATACCCAAAACCCAAAAAAAATTCATGTTGTGAATATTACTCCTATCCAACGTGAATAAATGGAAGGCGAGAGTTTGCACCAAGTGTTCTACTCCACACCTACTCAACCTCCTTCGTTTTCGAACACGCTTGGCATAGGAATTTTCTAGCAATCGTCTTCGCATTTGTGCGGTGATCTCCTAGCTTCTCGTAGTAGAGTCCCTGATACATGATATGTTTCTATTCTTATACTATTCTCATGCATGCTTGAGCGATTGTTCATCGCTAATTCGAATTGAAACGATACTTGGGTCATTCCTTGGGTATGTGTATATGGAGCTTTATTGCACAATTTAGATGGTTACACCGTCTGCTGGCTCACGACCTCACTCACTTGCGCTTCACCGCGTGGACCCACGACACTTGTATGGACTCATATTCCTGCGTTTAGTGATGTGTTTATCGCATGCTTGCTTAGTGTGGTGAGTTAGTTTTCGTTGGCTCTGACGGTTGATCTAGGAATTTCCTTTCTTTTCTGTTTCTTCCTTTCTATTTTTCCCTCCGAGCTCCTACTCTCACTCGTCTTCCTTGAGGACGAGGAAGGGTCAAGCTTGGGGGATTTTGACGTGCATTTATATTTTATATATTCACGCACGCCTTCTCCATGATTTCTCGTTGTTTTCCGTTGTTTCGTATCTATTCTTTTGTGATTTTTAGTTTCTTTTCATTTTCTTTGTGTTTGTGTGTACTTGCAGGAGATTTCCTGCGTAGGGGACATCTAAAGCAAATATCATGAGTCCCCGGAGCAACGGGAGGTGCCACGTGAGATCCTGAAGGCCATACGTCAACTCATATCAAGAATCATCCCTCAAGCGATCGGTTGGACAGTTCCAACCAATCGGTTTGTGCACGCGTATCAGACCCAATCAGGAGCAAGCAATGAAGCAGATCCCACCCGACCGGTTCAGTGATCGGGTGGTGGCTGCAGTATTCTCTATTTTTGGAGTTGTATTCCAACCGAGGTTGATCGGTTCACCTGTACGAGCTCAAGGATCCAACGACATCACCCGATCAGTTCAGTGATCGGTGAAGTATCTCAAGGGTTGAAGACCGGTTCGACGCTCGTCTCAACCGATCGGTTGATGCTTCAACCAATCAGTTAATGCTTCAACCGATCAGTTGGACGTTTATTATATATATATCCCTAGGTTTTCCCAGAAAACGAATCCCCATTTTTAAAGCGTTTTTAGGGATTTTGGCAGCTGCGAATTTAATTTGTTTTGTAAGTTCTTCGATCGTTTTGATACTTTGATATTGCATTAATACTATTGTTTGCTTCTCTAATCTATTGCTTGATTATAATTTTGATGGCTAAATTTTGTGTTATCGAATTTCTTGCGATGAATTGTGAGTAGTTTCCTAATCTGTGGCATTGGTGGAAACCCCTTCATGGGTTCTCCCTAGAACGACCATAGGATTAGGGTTTCAATAGTATGTAGAGATTTAGATGGTTATGCGGGGCATTTTATTGTCATTGACAGGAGAAAGACCACCTCTAACCGTCGGGCCAATGGAAAATGAAACTGGTGTTTGATACCCTAGCCACAGCTCACACCCCCAGCGTAGAAATTGATTCCTAACGCGTGGGAACGGTAGGATGAAATGTCGGGAGTAATCGTTGCGAGCTTAGTGCTCCCGGAGTCGGTCAGTGTTAATGGACATGAGAATGCCCACCGTCTGAACCCGGGTAGGCCTAGCGCATCATCCTGGGCATCGACCGGAATATCGGACACATGTGACGCTGTGTATCTCTTTTAGAGGCAACGTCTCACCACCAAACCCTAGAATCCGATCATATTCCTATTCGCTGGTCGTAATAGAGAGAGCACATGATAGGGTAGAAACTAAAGTCCTAGGTTACCTTTTATATCTTATACCTTTCCGTAGTTTCATTTCGTGACAACCCACCTAGCGATAGGGCTAGCTCACCCACCGGGTGATCCGGTTCCTGTTTGACATCAAGCACATCACACGCCTCCCCGTGTTCGACCCCCAAGCCACACTACAACACCGTGCGCTTGCGGTTATAAATATTTAAATCTGGTATCCCCGTTCTGACTACACATTGCTAAATCTAGGAGACGTCACTTAGTCACCAAAACCCTCGGGAACCAATACACCATCGGCACCCTGAATTTAATATAAATGACTGAATGATCATATCATATATGTGATGCTATGTTATATCAGTGTAATTCAGCAGCAGTGACAGAGTTGTGATTGACATCTTCAAGCTGCAGAAAGTAACACTATATACCAGTAAGGGTATTAAACATGCACTAGGAGAGCATTTTGTGAAGACTTACAGAGATCGAAGCATCACCATATCTCCAATATAATCTTGGATTTGACCAGACAGTGACAAGTTCCTTAAAACCCTGCATCATACCACCAAGTTCTGCAATAAGAAACAAATGGGATAACTGGAATTGACACTATGCCAATGCGAATGCTTGAAGTCCCTAAAATGAAAAATGCTACACCCACATACTCTGCAAATTTTTCATATTTTCTAGTGGGGGAAACTTTCCATTTCCTCCCTTTAGGTCACTCACCCTCCTGCAACACAATACATTCTAGGTCAACTTGTAACTTCCATTAATGCGATTAGACCAGTAAAAGTCCGAATAATTTCAAGTACAGTTCTGATAAAGCCTCTAGTGTAGAGAAGTTGGGAGGAAACGGTCCCTCCAAAGATGTTCCTTGCAGGTCCCTGAAAATCATACATAGAAGTGAACATCTCATATAAGGAGCTGAAAATGGTGACACTAAGCTACATTAGTTACAAAGAGTTACTCACAGCCATTGTAGTATAGTCCAGTTAGCAATGAAGTTGGGAATTTTTCCCGATATAGGATTCCCATCAATCCTACTACAAAAGGGAATGAAATATATAAACATATAGTTTCATGGTAATTCTGCAACACATGACATAAAGTTAACTCAAAAAGTAAGTATACCAGCACATTAGGCGCAAATTAGGTCTTTGCAGGGAAAGAAAAAAAAAGTAAAAGAACATAGAACGTTCCCAGAGATAAATTTCATACAAAATTATCTAAAAGCATGTGCTAGAGTTTGGTCCAAATGAAACCGTTCATAATTCCAGGTGAATGCATATTATGTCCTAATCAAAAGTCTAAAGTCTGAACGTTGTGCACATATAAAATATTTCATTACTGAATGGAACCAGCAAATCCTTTGAATTTACATTTTCATGTAAATGATTTCTTGCTCTAGACAATAGTGCTCATTCACCATATTTGCAGTATTGCAAACATATGTTTAACTAGCTGACTTACTGGTCTGTCAAGTTTCTAAGATTGCCCATTGTCTCTGGCAACTCCCCAATGAAATTATTAGCAGCAAGGACACTACAATAAATAAGTACATTGGAAGAAAAGAATCATAAGTCAGATATTATAAAAGAAATAATGAAACCATGGATGCAAAAGCAAAGGAGGGACTCAACTACATATCCAAGTTGACCAAGTTGCCAAGAGACCAAGGCAGCGAGCCTTCCAATTGATTGTCTTCCAACACACTGTTATAGACAGAAAAAGAATCGTGATATAGCTTGCAGTTGTTAATACTTTGACAGTAAATATGTGAAGATGTGTACATGGCTCTAAGAGTAGTGATCCTTCCCAGCTCGTCAGGGATTCTTCCAGAGATCCGATTTCCAATAAGGCTCCTAAGGACATAAAATTGCATGTGAATCGGAATAGGAACATCTAACCCGGTGAAAAAGTACAAGTTGGTGAGAGGAAGTGAAGCCCATGCCGCGGGGATGGATCCAAAGAGATAGTTCCGTGTCAGATCTCTGAACAGACCGTTAACTGACAGTTAAATACACCTATTGCAGCGGCACTGTATTGGCACTCAGTATTATGATGCCACTGCAACGATCCAGCTACTTACATTATTGTTAGAGAGGTTAGATTAGCAAACTCATCTGGAAGAGCACCCGTCAGGTTTAGACCCTTGAGCTGGCTAAAGTTTCAAAGAAGAAAATGTAATTAAAAAATGTAAATTACAATTAGCAGCAAGTCAGAGTATTCTACTTGCAAATATTCAGTAATAAGTCATCTGATTAGTAACTCTATAAGTCTGTTTTTCATTATACTTTGAACTTGCTCATGTGCAATACGAAATTACGACATGCATTTTTCAACGAGGATGGAAGAATGAATGCGGAAGAGAAGGTTATGTGTGTAGCACACATTTTTCTAACTAACAAGAGGAACTTGATTAAATTTTCTCACATATGATACAATCCTGGTGATGAGACGACGGCAGTCCTCCCCATGTCCAAATGTATAGTATGAAAGAAACCGACCCATAATAGCCAATCATCAGTTGTTTACCCCATGATGATTCCCAGGAAAAATACTCTGGCGTGAGTTGAACCAAAGACATCTAATAGTATGCATTAAGATAATTGAGCTATATTTCTTGTGATTGAAAATAAGTGCTTTAAGATCATGTACCTATTATTTAAACATGTTTGGGGTACCCTATATGCATTAAGGATTGAATCCAACTTGAATCTAACCATGGCATGTTACACTTAAAGTTACTATCCAAATATTACCCCAAATATTATCCGGCTTATATCAGTTCTGCTTCAGGATTACAGAGGAGAAAAATAATCCAAAATGATATGAATTATTTCCTTAATCAAGTGCGCTACAAACTGGTTCAAGACTGAACATGTCAAGTAATAGGATATCACACAATATCAATTACTCATTATGCATTCATCATTATCTTGCTTCGGACAAGGCATATCGACATGCATTCCAATAATTGTAATCACAATGATTCTTCCCATGCCCTTACCAGCCTAGTTGTAAATCATGTCGATTCTCCCAATGCCCTCACTCGCATATTGCTTGTAGTAAACATTATCATTAGCAAAACAAATCCTTAATGAATTTCCGGGTTTAAACACCTATGCCCACTGAAATCCTATGCCATTCAGTACAACATCAAGAAATAATAACAGAAAATGCATAAGATTGCACAAGAAATAAAATCTTTTCCATGGCCGCTTTTGTAAATGAAGAACTTCGATCACACGAAGAATCAAACCCCTTAATCAACGTCGAGGATACACGAAACAAATCCTAACCCTTTTGCCAGAGCGACGGATGATTCTTGAGCGGCAGCAACGTCAACGAAGAATCAAACCCCTTAATCGATCACACGAAGAGAGAAGATGCATAATTTTTCTGGGTTTCGGTCGATTGGTTCGATCGATCGAGCGCACGAAGAGGGAAGATGGTCACCTTGGTCGATCGTACAAGATTGGTCGATTGCTTGGTTCGGAGAAAATTTTTGGTGGTTACTCGATTTAGTCGATTGCTTGAATTGAGCGCACGAAGAGGGAACATCACACAAAGAGGGAAGATGGAAGAGGGAAGGGCTTGGGCGCGGGCTGAAATTTTCTCCAAAAAAGCGAACCGCGCGCTGAGAGAGGTTGCGGGCTGTGAAAGCTAGGGCTTGTGTAAAACTAATGAAATTTGATGTGTGAATGTTAATGTATAATACACCACCTTTAACAGCGCGTGTATTAAACAAGCGCTGTCTATTGGTATCTTTAACAGCGCTTGTATTAAAAAAGCACTGTCTATTGGTATCTTTAACAGCGTTTGGACTAAACAGGCGTTGTCTAAGGTCACAGATAGATAGCGCTTGTTTAGTACAAGCACTATCTATGGTGGACCTTTAACAGCGTGCCTCGTCTCAAATGATGTGAGAACTACTCCCAAGCGCAGGAGATCATGCAAGTAATATCCTGGTGAGTCCAGGTATCGAATCTGCGGGACAACTGGCCTGCAAAACTACGATCGTCAATCTGAAAAGAGTAATAATACGATGTTAGCCAACCACCTATCAAACACGAAGATATAGGATCAAGAGTATGGAATAAGAAATGAAAATCCTACGATATTTACGGTGACTTTGGTAGGGGTACAAGTATGGGGAGTTTGTGTTGGGTTTGATTTCGTTAGGGTGTGTGCAACCAATGATTATCAATACATTTTCTATAACTCAACGTTTCGTCCGGTCAGGGCACGAGAACGTCGGAAAGTATGGCGATCAAGCATATAGAAACGTGCCAAAGAATTATACAATTAAAATAGGGCGAAAAGATATAGAAATCAATAATCACGACACCCTAACTACGTCAACACCGACACATATAAAGTGGATGTGCTACGGTTGTGAGTTCATTAGGAGTTAATAATCGCTGAAATATCATGTCTTTTATATAACTCAACGCTTCACCCGGTCAGGGCGTGAAGGCGTCGGAAGATGAAACGATGAAAACTAGTCAAAATAGCCGTATACGTATCACTAGCAACATTGATTTCATTAAACGATAAACGCAACAATAAGTTCAGATTAGTGAACATGAGTTGGCTAGCCTTGTCAGGGCCTAGCCATATGGGGTGTAAACAATATCGACAATAAGCAAATACCCAACAAATACATTGTAGAAATCAATGTTAAGAGCAATTTTGACATGATAATAGGGCTAAAGACATGAAATTTAGCAAATAAATACTGCTAACTACATCACAACCATAGCACAAGGAGATTAGCCATGCATGGTGTAAAGAAAATCAGATTTCATAGCCAAATACATCGTTTTAATAGCCAAAATACAATGAAATACACCAAATACGGGGTATAAGTTCAAGAATTTATCACCAAATCTCCACTTTAGAACCCAAAGCTCCCTTAGAATAGGAAGAATAGCCTTGGGTTCTAAAGGAGTGAATAGTGTTGTATTCATACCCAAAGCTCCCTTAGAACCCAAAGCTCGAAAATTATCAGCGGGGAGAGGTTGAATAGTGTTGTATAACTAATAAACTTTTTCGTTCTAATTGGTTAGCACAATTCAAAGCCTTCTAATGTTGCCCAAGAAATAAAGTAGAGTGATCTACGCTTGGCTCTTAATCAACTTATGTAATCTTAAAAACAAATCAGAGAGAAAACACTTCTGGTAGTCGACTCCCTATGAACAGTAGTCGACTCCCAGAGGGATATTATGCACAGCTCAGTTTGAAAGAATACGTAATAAAGGTATAAGATTACACAGAAATACAGGAAAGAGTATTTACACATCGGATACAAAAAGATTGATCTTGCAATATATTATGAATGAGTTACAGTAAATATAATGCTCAACAAAAACAAGATATCAAAAATAGAGACAGACAGTCACAGAAAATGCAAACGTAAAATCACGGATTTTTATCCTGGTTTTCCACAACCTTAAATACGTCCAGTCCCCGACCAATCCGGTACGAGATTTCCACTATTTACCTTGGCAAATACAAACACCTAACTCCACTCGTTAGGATTTCCCACTCACCTAGCCGATTGTAACACTACAATACAGCAACACCTAGACTCGTCTAGGATTTCCAACACCCTTACAACAAAGGTCCAGACACAAAATGAAAATCAATATCCAACTCACCACAATATTTGGTGGAGTTTGGATTTACACCCAAATTCTTAGCCAAGAGTAATAGATAACAATGTGTATTCGTGGCTTAATAGAATATGATCTTATATCACACAAAGATATGAATTAAGTCTTTGTGATCTAAGTCAATGTTTTCAAAATATGTTTAAATAGAATCAAAGAATAAAGAACAAGGATTTTGAAAAACAATAGCCAAATAAAAAGTTGAACTCAAAAAATAATAATAGCTCAAAAAAATAATAATAGCTCAAGAAAACATCATGGAAACCCCTTCTAATGATGGCTACAAGCCCCTTATATATCCCCAAAAGAACCCTAGCAAAAGCCCCTAAAATCGCCCAAAAAATCGTGACCAAACTGCCCCTGCGCAGCCCAGAAATCGCAACTTACGCAGCAGGCGGAACGGCTCACTCGGCCGAGTGACAAACCCTGTAGATTTCCAGTAAGTCGGGGGTTTTCGAGGGTCCGTCTTCAGAGGTGACTCGGCCGAGTGGCTTTACTCACTCGGCCGAGGGGCATTCCATGCTCGGCCGAGTCGGAACTCTCAGGTCGACTGTAGATTTCCAGTAAGTCGGCCTCTTTTTGGATGAATTTTCTCGTGCCACTCGGGCGAGGGGATATCCATACTCGGACGAGTGGTCTATCGTCACTCGGCCGAGGGTACGCTGATATTCTTCTGTTGTGCGTGTCCGGTCTGGTCGGCTGAGCGAGCTTCTTTGCTCAGCCGAGTGAGTGCTTCACTCGGCCGACTGACATGCTGTAGATGACCAATCTTCTACGTGTCTCCTCCTCGTCGCTCCTACGAAGTTCCTTCTTCTTCCACTCATCTTCCATCACTGAATGGCACTCAAAAGAGCTGTGGGTGACACTCCGGAGTGGGTGCAAATCCTCTTGATCTCAAAATCACTCCAAATCGCTCCATATCTCCTGAAATACGACAAAAACAAGAAATAGTGAAAAGCATCGCAATATTGTCGAATAATCATGGAAAACACGATATGGGCGATCAAAACGACATGCAAAATGCAGAAAAAAGGTGTAAAATATGGAGTGATCAAAATCCCCCAAGCTTGCCTCTTACTCGTCCTCGAGAAAGATAAGTAAAGAGACGAACTCAAGACATGAATACAAAGGAAATGAAATGAAAAAAAAAGAAAACGAGGTGGAAGGGGTCGCTTGATTATTCTCTCAGATCTCAAGCCATAAGCTACACATCACGATAACTCAGAAAATGCGAATATCATGCGATAAAGATTTCATATCTTATTTAAACGTGGTACTTGCAAGATTTTAAGAACAACGGAAGGGACTCCCTAAATTCATGCAATCAACTCATATTCACATCATGAATTTCATAGAATATAATATACAATTCATTAGCGATGCACTTTTCAATCAAAAGTTATAAATAAAGCATATAAGATACACATAAAGCATGCAATAGAGAATAGAATAAGAGTCATGGCATTCAAATATTTATTTCAAATCATGAAAAATCTCCATATCTAATATATTTTGCAAAGTCTAATCATTATCGAATATTCCCATTCATGCACGTCTCCACTCTAAGGTCATACTCACTCATTTGGTCAAATGAATTCACACCCCCCCAGCTTAGATTGAGGCATTGCATCTACAGGAATATGATAGTGGAAAATGTGATTTCTGCCTTGGGTTTCCCAAGTATTTTGTGGCTCCAATAATGAGATAGAGAAATATCTTTCTTTTTCTTTTTGACCTTTTTGTTTCTCATTTTTCTTTTTGGATTTTTATAGGAGCTATTTAATTTGTATTTTTTGGCTTTTGTCTCCTTTTTGGCTTTTTGAACTTTTTGGAGCAACCTTTTTCTTTTGTAGGGATTTTTGGTAAATAGATGCGATATAAGTAGCTTTAGGAGGTGAACTCAAGTGACATGTAGAGAATAAAAAGATATATGTGGAGAAAGAAATAATGTATCACTCGGTTCACTCTAAGATGTGCACGAACGGTTCAATAAAATAATACTTCAACTAAAACTCATATGTAAGCATGGATATTCTCGATCATTTCAATAAATAGTGAAGTCAAGCAGTAAAGTTTACAACCATATCAGGCATGCAACAGAAGGTGAATAAGACAATAAAACTGATGCTTCAGATATACTAATGATGCGTGAATCTTGGTGCATTTCCAACAAAAGCATACTAAACACTAATCAATACATTCATCTTCAATTAATATCATGCATTCATATAGAGGAATCATCAAAAGAATATATAAGCAAGCACATGGATAGCAAGACTATGGAATACTCAAAGTAGCATGGTAAGGAATAATAAGCATCGTGATGGTTGGAAAAGCAATAAGAGATATCATCATACAAAACTCATCTAGCGGAAGAAGAGAAAGGAAAATAAAGAAATAAAAAAAGGAAAGAAAAGAAAAACAAGCACACAACATGATGCATGAACACACATAAAAGAAAAATAAGATGGAAAATTCAAAAAGATGATGCAAAATTTTGAAAAATTCTAAAAAACCCTAAAAATAAAGTAAAAGTGCAACTAGATGGCATGGAAATGCACTCCCCCAAGCTTAAACTTCACATTGTCCTCAATGTGATCATAAAAGGAAAATATGAAGAACAACGATAAATATGAGGGAGGTGAATGAAAAATGAGAAATGAATGACATGAAATCCTAATGCAACTACATGCACATGCAATGATGCATGAGAGCGCTTTCCCCCAAGCTTATGCTAAACAATCCTATTCAAATGACTCGATCAAAAATGTCATGGCTTTGTTAAGCGAGATTGAGTCAAACGAATAAGAATGTGAGTATTCACTTGAAAGAAATGCTCGATGGGTGGTGAGGAAAAATGATGTGACACATCAAAATATAAAGAGGGCAATTAATATATATATATATGGTTTGGGGTGTAAAAAAATTTTGTTTCCGTCATATGATGTACTATTTATTCAAGCAAATCTATACGGTCCTCTTGCTGTCGAGAGAATTCGAGTTTATTTAAAGCATAAAAATTTCTACACTACTGGATTCATATCACCTGTAGCAAAAGGCGGATCATGTATCTTTGCCGGTGCAGGCAATTGCTCTAACTGCTCCTTCTGTGGCTCTGCCAGATGCGTGTGTCCACGGACTCTAATGAACTCCAGCAATGCATCCTCCAGCATTCCCACAAGGACTCCACCTTTATCCTGCAGAGAATAGGATGCATCAGTTCGCTGCAAAAAATTCATCCTCGTAATACAAGTATCCCAAAGAGGATCGTCTATAGAAATATATGCAATAAATAATGGTGGACGATACTTCCCTGGAAATAATCCAATATCCTCATGTGTCGTGATAGCTGTCTCCATGGTGTCTTCTCTATGCTGCTCAGGTAAATCTAGATCATAGGTGTGGACCTCATCAAGATGCTCCTCATCATCGTCAGACTCATCCCAGCGTACATCTTGATCATATTCATATGTGTACATGGGTGCTAATGTCACGCCCCGCTTCCCAAAAACATGGAGGCGAAGTGTGAGAAGGTCCGCTCAGACTTGAAGCTACAAAGCTGCAAGTCCGATAAGCGTCAATCAAATTTAAACTGCAGGTCCTTGCAATGCGAACGAAACAAAGATAATAATATTGAAATGAGACAAAAGAGATATCCCAGAATGTCCATAAAATAAGTTTCAATATCACAGAAAAAGCCACCAGGCTAAAAGGAAAAGAGACTAAAGGCCCAAACATGGCCAACAAAAGTACAAAGTACAAAACAACGACGCTAGGCACCAACAACTAACAAGAGGCCTAAAACAAAATAAAGCTCAACAAAGACTCAAAGAATAGTCACCGGTGTCCACCAAAATCCTCTTGGCAATCATGGACTCGGTCTCAACGTCAGCAACACATCACGTACACTGCAACGGTCTCTGGCTCAGGGTCTAACATGTGACACCCAAAAGAGCAAGGGGCACATGTCAGCAAGTCTACAAGAGACTTGTGCAAGGAAACTGAAAGTAGGTAAGGTAAAGCAACCTAGCAGTTCTAGCATGATGCAATGACATGGCAGTTTAAAGTATGAATGCAGCAGGTAAGGAAAGTAACAAGCAAACTAGCATGGCATGGCAAGTGTGGCAAGACTATAAACATTTACAAGGATTTCTCTAGTCAAGTGTTCATGTCATGTGCAGAGTTTACGCCTTACAGCTGAAATGACTTTCTTTCACACTGATTGGTCGCTTAACTCCGCCCCACCCAGAGTTTACGCCTTACAGCTGCAGTTGCTGATCAGGCAGACTCCCAGCTGATTGGCCGCTTAACTCTTACCCCTCCCACGTGTATCGAGCCAGGGCCTTACCCCCGAACGGTAATGCTCGCTTCTGGAACACGAGCCAGGAAGTGTTTTTCATGATAGCATAGGGGTGCACCTAGCCAGGACAAGCAAGTACAAGTGTGCAATATTCAATGCATGGATGACATGTAGAATGCAATGCATGGCAGTTAAAAGTGCGTACAGATAAGAAAAGTAAACGTGACAGTTTAGTATGCATGAACAACAAGTTTAAAGGGTTGGATCTAGCTACGTTGTCAAGCTAGATCAATTAGGTGACGGATCTAGTTTCGTTGTCAAACTAGATCAAGTAGGCGCCTAGCCAGCTATCATTTCACTGACTAGTCTCTTTTACGCTAGGAACAAGGAAGTGGCCTAAAAACATGGCCCTACATAAGATTTGGCAAGTTTCACTTGCCTGCAAGTACGACGTCTGAGCACACCGTCCAATAAGTCCAAAAATCACAATTATCCTACGTGCACAAGTCCACCGGCCTAAAGTCCATATTATTAATCTTCATTAGTGAATTTGAAACATTTAAAATTCTTTGAAAATACTGATTTTAGTCTTGATTAGCATGCATTGGGTTGGGGGTCCTAGGGGTGCAAAGCGTTACCTCAACACGACGCGAAAGCTACACCGGCGTCGGGTAGCGACGCCGGGGGTTGGAATAAGAGAACGCGCTCCAAGTCCTGATTCCAATATAGTTTCCTCGCTGGAAAGTTCAGAGCATCAACCGGAGCAACGGTTCCAGATTCCAAAGCTAGCACGTGCGACGACGGGCTACGACGTGTCGCAACGTCGTGCACGGCGAATCGTCGGAGAGAAAGCACCTAGGTGGGGCCCACAGTAGTCCTAGGGACCTTTGGGGGACCCACAATACCTCTGGAGAACTTGGGGGGCCCACGGTGGCAAGTGGTGCGACGGGTGCGGGGTTGCGACGTTTGGCCATCGGTCGTACCCAGCCAATGCGGGAGATTCCATCGGTCGGGCGCTAGGAACGGCGCTGCACAGCGCTGCGGTCGGTGTGGGCCTTGGTGCTCTCGGTCGGTGCGGAGCAACCCTTCGGTCGGGCGCTGCGGATGCGAGGGAGCAGCGCTGCAACGTTGCAACGGTTGCAACGTTGCGGAGATGCAGCGTGAGCGGGGGAGCGCTTCGGTCAGGAACGGAGGAAGGCGGGGTGCGGAGCGGCTTGGGTGCGGAGCGGGGATGCGGGGCTGTGCGGGCTTGGGCTCTCGGTCTGACCGAGAGCTCCTCTCGGTCGGACACGGGGCAAAGCGGAGCGGCGGCTGTGCAAGCGGGCGAAGCGGATGAGCGGGCGGGGGCTTCGGTCAGAGCGGGGGATTTGGGCCCGTTTCTTCGGTGGTGCGGCAGCAGCTTGTCGCAACGTTGCGACGAAACGTCGCAACGTCAAATTTGGGTTTTGGAAGAGGCTAGGGTTAATTTCTTGCGAAAATAGGTCTTCCTAGAGGTTGTTTATATAGTGTAGATGGGTTGACTAGGTCTAGGGCTAATCCTAATGAGATTAGGAGTTTAAAATAATTTAAAATTTAAATCTCAACTTCTCCAACTCACCCAAGGATTTGACTTGGTCCAAATGAGCTGGAAATTGGCTCAAAAATTCTTTAAAACGTTTTAAACTCAAATAAATTTTCTTTGGCCGAAATTAATTTAAAAATAAATTATTAAAAATATTATAAACCTTGTTAAAAATATAAAAGTGGTCAAATAAACTCCAAAAATTATAAAATAAATATCGTAGTGATCGTGATGATGAAAGTGAGCTAACTAAGAAGACGGATCTCAATTTTGACGTCAGACGACGAAACTAAAAATAGAAACGTCTCCCGTCAAAAGTGAAAATCGTTACGTCTCTTCGAGTAAGTTTAAATTGTGGGAAAACGACTCGAGAAACGTCGTTCCAATTTAGTGCCACTATTTAATACTCTCAGAGACGTTCACAACGGCATATCACACGAAAGTGTTCACAAACAAACAAAGTCTAAAACAAACACGTGCACGGCCAAAAGCACGTGCACGAACAACGCACTACGAAAAGTGGTCGTTACAGCTAACTCCTTGCCTCCTCCTCGTATACATCCCATTCTACCTTTTGTTCATATGTATGTGTATCCTGCAAAAGGCACGATGAGTCGTCAAAATCTGAATCACAAAAAACATCATACACGGGAGGGGCATCAAAGATAAAAGGCGCAGGAGTAAAGAGATCTCCCAGAAGGGGGGCCAAAAGCCCTGTGGGATAGTCCTCTGCGTCAGTGGAAGGATGAGGTGGCTGCGGAAGCTCTAATGGAGGAGGGTAGTGCTCGGGATCCTCATGAATGGCTGTGTCCTCGTCCCGATGCACGACCTCCTCAGTGATAAGCTATGGCTCTGTGTGTAAGGCCTCCTAAAAAGCATGCTCTGGCTCCGCATGTGTGGCCTCCTCATCAATATGCTCTGGCACGAAAGTGTGCTCCTTTGCCTTCTCATCAACTATCAATGTAGGCTCTCTCTGGAATGGTGATGCTGGCTGCTCAGGTGTGTCAACTTGTGGGGATGTATCATGTGGAGGAGAATGCCCACAGGCAATCCAAAAATATAGTCTATCCCCCTCAAGACTGACATGGATGTCCTCCTCAATTTTTCATGTAGCTGAAATACGGTTCATAACAAAATCTGCAAATTGTAGCTTAAATTCATCGCCTGCTGTAATGCTCTCTGAACCGGCGAACCTTACTGACTCCAAGCAGCCATCCAATAATCTCTGAAATGCGTCCCCCTCTGGCTGTGCATATGACTCAGTTTCTGCTTCCTCCGTGGCCTCTTCGTCCATCCATTCTTTATATGCAATAGTTGTATCGTAGGATGTGGGATCGATGACGGCACATTCTGGCTCTGGTAATATGACCGGTGATGCTTCTTGCCCATAAAATGAAGAAACAGAACTGATATCTTTTGAAATCCCTGCAACCTTAAGCATGAGCGCATTCATTTCAAGTTCCCTCTTCACGCATTCCAATTGAAGGGCGCCCTTATCAAGCATGGCTTGTATTTCAACTTGGTGTGCATGCATTTCATCAAAAAAATCCTTTGTTTCTCATCAAGCTCGGGCCAGTGCGTTTCCTCAAAAAAGTATTCTCCCATCTGAGCACTCTGATCATAATAGTATTCTCCCATCTGAGCACTCTGATCATAATAGTATTCTCCCATCTGAGCACTCTGATCATAATAGTATTCTCCCATCTGAGCACTCTGATCATAATAGTATTCTCCCATCTGAGCACTCTGATCATAATAGTATTCTCCCATCTGAGCACTCTGATCAAAATTTGTGGTCCACGTAGTATAATCCATATCACCTGATCAACAAAGATAAATACCTGGAGAAAAATATCAGTGGCACAAAAGAATATAGAAATGATAATAATGGTGGCGGGGTGAAAAATTCTTTTGTTAAAAAAAATTTTCGTAGTATAATCAACCTAATTGTGACAAATTGGCACCCAACGGGAAACACCTCCCCGGCAACGGCGCTAAAAACTTGATCGGCCCCCGGAAGTACACCCGGAGAATGATTGTAGTTTTACCGCAAGCGCACGATCAAGTGGCAAGCGGGTATCAAACACGAGGAGGTGGTGTTGGCTCCAATCTATCCTAGGTTGGTTTGACTACGAATGTTTTATTGGTGGAGATGGTTATGGAATGATATAATGGAAATGGTGGTGGATGTCGGTGTCGGTGATAAAGAAGTTGGATAAAGTATCGATTCAAATTTAATACAATAAAAGAGTCTAGAGCTAGGGAATCCCCACTACGGATCGTCATACATCATTGTAAATAGTGAATCTCAATATTACTAGGCTTGTGTTGAGGTGAACTAGTCGTAACTGAATAGAGAACCAAGCTCACGCGCTCGCGCTATTGCCAGTCTATAGAAACCCTATGATATGGCCCAATCTCTTGCAAACCCTAGCCTAAGCCGCTAGCATTAGGATCGACATCATCGTTCAATCGCCCCTCGAGCCCACTCTCGTGCAAACTCGAGTTACGATCTAGGTTGTGATAGTTCGTATTCGTCCAATCTCTTGCAAACAAATATGGGTATAGATTTATAATAAAAAACCGAGCTTTGGTCCAATCTCTTGCAAACCAAGTCTAGAGAATCTCGATTATAAACCTAAATCGAATATCTAGGCCTTCCCATCGATTAGAATCCAATCTCTTGCAAACCCCAATAGATGGAAATCCCTAGCTATCCGTAATAAATCGATCACAACCTAACCTCCTAGCAATTCTAGCAATTTAGAAATTCATTCATCACAAATCTGAAATTAGATCCATAGGGTTCATCCATATGCCCTAGAACAACAAATCTACTCAAGCATAGCAATAACGATATGAGAATCAATAAAAATCATTGCTTGCATACAAAAAGATAGAAAAAACAAAGATTCAAATAACAAGAACAAAATACTTAGCTTTGATGAAGATCTTCAATCCAAATACAAGCTTTTAGATCCAAGAGGGGGCCTAGGGCATGGCCTAACCTCTAAAAAAGTGTCTAAGAAAACATCATGGGAACCCCTTCTAATGATGGCTACAAGCCAATAATATATCCCCCAAAAAAACCTAGCAAAAGCCCCTAAAATCGCCCAAAAAATCGTGACCAAACTGTCCCTGAGCA
The DNA here is from genome assembly GCA_030789695.1 of Scilla litardierei. Classification (NCBI taxonomy): domain Eukaryota; kingdom Viridiplantae; phylum Streptophyta; class Magnoliopsida; order Asparagales; family Asparagaceae; genus Scilla; species Scilla litardierei. The sequence continues at coordinate 30,660 of JAULAV010007723.1, read as the reverse complement.
GCCCAAAAAACGTAACTTACGCAGCAGGTGGAACGGCTCACTCGGCCGAGTGACAAATGTCGCTCGGCCGAGTGACAAACCCTGTAGATTTCCAGTAAGTCGGGGGTTTTAGGGGGTCTGTCTTCGGAGATGACTCAGCCGAGTGGCTTTACTCACTCGGCCGAGGGGCATTCCATTCTCGGCCGAGTCGGAACTCTCAGGTCGACTGTAGATTTCCAGTAAGTCGGCCTCTTTTTGGATGGGATCTCCATACTCGGCCGAGTGGTCTATCGTCACTCGGCCGAGGTCACGCTGATATTCTTCTGTTGTGCGTGTCCGATCTGGTCGGCCGAGCGAGCTTCTTTGCTCTGCCGAGTGAGTGCTTCACTCAGCCAAGTGACATGCTGTAGATGCCCAATCTTCTTCGTTTTCCTCCTCGTCGCTCCTAAGAAGTTCCTTCTTCTTCCACTCATCTTCCATCACTGAATGGCCCTCAAAAGAGCTGTGGGTGACACTCCGGAGTGGGTGAAAATCCTCTTAATCTCAAAATCACTACAAATCGCTCCATATCTCCTGAAATACGACAAAAACAAGAAATAGTGAAAAGCATCGCAATATTGTCGAACAATCGTGGAAAACGTGATATGGGCGATCAAAACGGCATGCAAACATGCAGAAAAAAGATGTAAAATAAGGAGTGATTAGGATTTGATCAGCTCCGTGATTTATGGGATTTTATCAAATTTATCCGTTGGAGGGGCAGTTTGGGAAATCTGTCTTGTGTAGAATTCACCCTTATATAGGGGGGTTTGTTCATAGAGTTTTTCATTCCTTCTGGATCATTTTTTTTGCAAATAAAAATCATTTTTGAGCTTTATAGTTTTGAAACCCCCTCTTTCTTTCTAGGCCAAATTCTCTTAAGTTTTCAATCTGTTCTTGGCCTAAGTTCTATATCTCCAAATCCACTTTCTCAAACATTAAGAGATCATTCACTATAGCCACTTCACATCCAAAAGCTTCAAAGTAAGGTTATAGGTAAAAGTATACCAACTTCAAGAGTAAGTGAAACCCCTCATTTGTGAGGTGGTTAGTTTCTCTTAGGAAGAGATTGGTTGCAAGAAAATCCTCAAGCGTTGATGTGGTTGTCTTATTGTCCGAAATATTAGGATTAGCCAAGTGGGACTGGGATGGCTAGATGTAGCACATGGCTTTGGGTTAACCAAGGTCTATTGTGTTTGCTATGTCTCTCTAATTTCTGTAATTGTTCAAGTATATCTTGCTTGTGTTATATTTCTGATGCATACTCTCTAGCAAGTATAATTGTTGTTGATTAAGTTTAATTTGGGTTACTCTATTTGTAAACTTAAGTAAAATTTCTAGAGAAACTTCTATACACTAATCAAACACCCCTTTAGTGTCTCCTTGCCGTCCACAGGATCCCAACACCCTTAACGTGAACCTAAAGAACACTTTATTCTCTTAACGTTATTTTTAATCACTTAAACTTGTTCTTGCATTACAACATTATTGGAAAATACTTTATTAAAATTCTTCTCATTTTAGTTTCTAACATGTCTTCTTCATGTAATTAATTTGTTATATGTGAGTTGATTTGTAAACCAACCGTTTACTCCACGCACATACCACTTATTTACAAGTTTTTCCATTAACATTAACATGTGTGCCACTGAAACATTTTCCTCTTTTATCCTTGCCACCCACCCCCCCCCCCCCCCCCCCCCCCCCCGCCTCGCCGATCACCATCGTCGAAGAAGATGGCTGAAGAGAGATCCCTAGGGGGAAGGAGCTGTAGAGGGAGAGGGAGAGGGAGAGGGAGAGAGGGGGGGGAGAGAGAGAGAGAGAGAGAGAGAGAGAGAGTGTGTGTGTGTGTTAAGGGAGGGGGGAGATCGAGGGGGTGTGTGTGTCCACGGGGATAAAGGGAGGGGTTGTGCTCAGGGAAGATGGTCGGTGGTCGGTTGGATTGTTGGGGAGGTGGATGGGAGGTCAGGGGTGATGAGGGTTACTCGAGAGTACTGGGGGAGGTGCGGTGGAGGTCGGGGAAGGTTTGTTGAATACAACGTGTCGTTGGATACAATTCGATTACTTCGTGGTTGATGATAAAAAAACCGTGTGTGAACAATTTGATGTGTGTGCTAAGTGTTTTTAGGAGTGGCAAGCTCGTAAATACTCAAAGGATGACCTATTCAAAGTGATGGAGAAAATTGCAATTCATATGCAAAGAAGACTTGGTCAAAGATGGAGAGATAAGGAGGGATCCCATTCATATCAAAAGTGATTGAACCAAATCTCATGAAAATCAATCTGTGATTAAATGAAATCCTATTCAAATCCAATTGCCATTCAAATTCAAATCATATTCAAATCCAATTCAAACTCCAAATCCTATTGTGATTGAAAGAGATCTTCCATATGATTATTTCAAATCCTATATTAGTTAGGATTCCATCCTATCACCTAATTTTATGGGATTCTATTTGATCCTAATTGATCCCCTCTTCATATATATAAACCCACATCCAAAGGAGAGAAAGGTAGGGATGCAACAACAAAGAACAAGCATGCGGCCAACAAAAAGGAATACACCATTGTCGCAAGTTTAAGAGCCTTTCCTCCTCCTTTGTGCAACATCAAAGAAGTCCTCTCCTTCAACGTCCAGGCCACAATATCTAAAGACTCCATACTCCACATAGGCGCAAGTCATCAAGGTTTCAACATCTACAATGCGCAAGGTCTCAAGAGCATCTCCTCCTAGATTGCCGCAACTCAAGAGAGAGAGCTATCAACATCAAGGCCGTAAGTTTCAAAGATCCATTGCCACAAGCTTCTCCTCTATTGCGCAAGCTATCAAACAAGCAAAGAAGCATCTTCAAACATTCTTGCCGCAACTCCAAGAGCATCTCCCTCCTTGCCGCAACTTCAAAGCTTCATCTTCCTCCCAAGGCCGCAACATATCAAAAGTGCTCCATATTCAACCTCCAAAGGCCGTAAGCTTCAAGGGCTTTTCACATCCTATCCACAAGTCATCAAAGGAAGCCTCCATATTCTCTATATCCGCAAGATCCCAAGGAGTTCTCCTCCATAGCCACAAGCTTAAAAGCCAAAGAAGGATTTCACAACATCTTGGGGGTGCCACGACTTCAGATAGACGACTACATCTTGTCAGATACGATCTGACCAATGCCGAACGACAAAGACAATAACACCTACACGAACTGAGCTTCTCTGAACTCTATATTTATTTTACATTCGTGTATTGGTGTGTTGATCTTTGTATGTTACTTATTCATTCTTTTGGTGTATTGTCTAGTCGGTGCTAGACAAGAGGGTCTTGAATAGTCGGTGCTAGTCAAGAGAGTGCATTTACTAGATTAATAGTGTTTGGCACTTTGGTAAGTGCGGTACGAACTTGGTGAGCATAGAGTCGGTGCTCATAGCGCTTTAGTTATACCCTTGACATATTAATGTTAGTATCTGCTTTGGGACAGGAGTAGGTCGTTGGGGTGACCGAACCAGGGTAAATCTCTCGTGCACTATGTGATTGCTTTTTATTTACTCTGTGACTGGCTATTTGTGCTGAATAATTTCCTGTGTTCTCGAAGAATTTTTATTAGCCTATTCACCCCTAGGCTTAGATACAGATCCACAAGTGGTATCAGAGCAGGTTAGAGGATCTAGTCTAGATAACTATGAATATATCTGATTTAGCTTTTGCTCAAGGCCAGTCTACAGTTAGACCCCCTAAATTTAATGGCACTGATTTTTCTTACTGGAAAACTAGAATGAGAATTTATTTAGTGTCTGTTGATTATGATGTGTAGGATATTGTTGAAAAAGGATATGAATCCCACACTATTAAAATTGAAGATACTGAAATTCTAAAACCAAAAGAGAAATGGGATGATGCTCATAAATTTTTTTTCTCTGAATGGTAGAGCTATGAATGCACTTATTTACTCTTTAGATAAAACTAAGTTTAATCGTATCTCTCAATGTCAAACCACGCAGGAAATTTGGAACACGCGTGAGGTGACACATGAGGGAACATCGCAGGTGAAAGAGTCCAGACTTGCTTTGCTCAGCAAAGAATATGAAAGCTTCTATATGCTTCCATCAGAGTCCATCAAGGAGATGTTTGCGAGGTGCACAGACATTTTCTACAAGTCTAGCTCTCTTGGAAATCCATACTCAAGTCTAAAGAAAATAAGGAAGATCTTGAGGGCGTTGTTGAGCTCCTTCCATCCCAAAGTCATAGCCATTCAGGAAGCCAAGGATCTATCAAAGATGAGAGTGGAAGACTTGATAAGTAACTTGATGTCACATGAGCTTGAGCTACAGAGTATAGAATTAAGAGAGAAACCGGAGAACAAGGCTCCCAAATCAATAGCTCTTCAAGCTAAGGGAGATGACGACAACGATCTTGATGAGGAGCAAGCACTGATGGTCAGAGGTTTCAGAAGATACAGAAAGACCAACCAAGGAAGAGCTGAAATGGCACAAAGGTTTAATCGCTCTAATAAATTTAATCCTGCTAGAAATACTTCTGAACAGAATACTACTGATAAAATTCAATGTTTTAAATGCAGGAAGCAGGGACACTTTATGAGGAATTGCCCACAAGAAAAGAATAACACTGCAAAGAAGAAAGGAAAATCTTTGGCAGTAACGTGGGACGATAATAGCGAGGATGAGACTCAGGAGGAGACTGCTCACTCCTCCCTTTGCTTGATGGGAAAGCATGATGAGGTAAAACCTTGCACTAAAATTGAACTTCTGACAATTTGTAAAGAAATGCAAGTTAAAATTGAAAATTAAGAATCTACGATAGATTACTTAAGAAATTCTATCTTTGAACTGCAACAAGAAAATTGTGACATGTCTCAAGAAGTTGATAAAATGAAAGATAAAATTGTTGCATGCAATTCTACCATTAATTTGTTGAAAAATAAAAATCTAGCTTGCATGAAAAAATTGAATGCATTAAGTGTCATATTTTATTAAAAGAAAATACCATGTGTCAAGAAAAATTGATTAAACTAGAAACGGAAAACAAAGAGCTTATTGAAAAGATGTGCACGCTAAAAATGAGCTTAAATGAAAAATGATTGATCTGAAAAGAAAGCTAAGAACATGAAAAAGAATGATGAGGAAAATAAGAAGGCTTTCATTAGTAAATGCACCTTGCTTGTGAACGAAAATATGTATTTGAAATCTAAAGTCACGAACCTAGAATTGATCATAAAGAAATTTGGTGCGGGAAAACAATCTTTGGATATAATTCTTGAAAACCAAATATATGGCAATACTAGGCGTGGACTTGGATATGATTTGATACATGTTAAAAAGTCAAAATATAAGAAAGTTCACATCGAGAAAACAAAAGTTAGAAATATTCATGCAAAGTGCTTTACATGTGGTTGTGTTGGTCATACTTCTCATTATTGCAAATATATGAACAAAAACATAAAGTTTAAACAAATTTGGGTTCCTAAAAGTTTGATGACTAACGTGAGTGGACCTTGTTGGATTCCAAGGTCACATATAACATCTTCTGTGTAGGTAAGATGGAGTGGCGAGGAACAATGGATTGGATGTCGTATTTCATTAAAGTTCCTTAGCCAAACGACAACGCGAAGGTATGGTTTCTTCCTTGAGCTTAATGAATACCTTCATAGTTTTTTTTGTGTGCTTGATTTGTTTTTGTTTGTGTGCTAGTTCATTTGTTTGTGTGCTAGTTCATTTGTTTGGATGCTTTTGTTCTTAAGAAACATAAAAAAAATGAAAAATACAAAAAGGAAAAAAAAAGTTGGTGCTTAATGTGTATCTTTCTTTTGAATCATTAAATCGGTATTAATGAATGAGATTCATATCCATGTAGAAATTGATGTATTATTGTTATAGCTACATGTGCATGTTTGACTTTCTAAATAACCATGACAATGTCAATGATTAGAATAATTCGATATCTACACCTACACTTTCACTTCCACAAGTATTAAATGTTGTTGTACATTTGGAGATATCTTTTATGAAATATTGGAAAGTGAATGTAGGATGAAAAATAACTGAAAATCTAAGGGATATGATGTGTCTTGCCTTGGATAAAATATAGAGCTCAAGAGAATTGAAACAAAAAGGTGAAAGAAAAAGAGAGCTCCGTATGAAAAATGGATACGATCCATGGCAACGACACTACCCACGAGTATCCAACATAAGCTTTAAGAGTAAACTTTAGCGTTGGTGTTATACTCGTCAAGCAATGCCACCCCACATCTAATAGTCCTCATAGGCTATGTTTTGGGTGTTGTAACTTGTACTCATTTTTAATGAGATGGAAAAAATCAATCCTAGATGATATAATGTTACAAGGAAAAGTGGATTGGTTTTGGTTGAATTTCTTAAAAGTTCTCCGTATGTGCTTCAATGTTTAATCACCACACTTACACGATGGTGTAGAAGTCTTTGTTATAATTTTCATTGGATTTAACTTGCTTATTCTAAGAAAAACTACATGCAAGTGTTTGTTATAGTTAATAATACTCTCTTTTTTGCATGTGATATGACATTGACTTCGTTGTACACTTTTGATGATAACAAAAGTGGGAGAATATCGAGATGATTTGGTAGAATGATGATATTGAGAAGATTTGGTTGGATGATGTGTGCTTAATGTGCTTAATGAATATGTGTTCATGGGGAGCATGAATATAGGGGGAACATGCATATATGTTGAACTTCATTGCTCATCATTGTATTTGTATTATTTCCTCCATCATCACACTTCACACACACATGTCACGATGATATTATTTGGATCGTTATTGATCAAATCTTATATTAGTTTGTTATCATCAAAAGGTGGAGATTTTTGGATACAACGTATCGTGTTTGATGATAACAAACATGTGTGAACAATTTGATATGTGTGCTAAGTGTTTTCAAGAGTGGCAAGCTCGTAAATACTCAAATGATGACCTGGTCAAAGTGATAGAGAAAATTGCAATTCATATGCAAAGAAGACTTGATCAAAGATGTAGAGATAAGGAGGGATCCCATTCATATCAAAAGTGATTGAACCAAATCTCATGCAAACCAATTTGTGATTAAATGAGATCCTATTCAAATCCCATTTGCCATTCAAATTCAAGTCCTCTTCAAATCCAATTCAAACTCCAAATCCAATTGTGATTAAAAGAGATCTTCCATATGATTATTTCAAATCCTAGATTAGTTAGGATACATCCTATAACCTAGTTTTATGGGATTCAATTTGAGCCTAATTGATCCCCTCTTCATATATATATATACTAGTCATTACCCGTGCCCATAGGGCACGGTTTATTTAATGGCTGAGTTTTTCTCCCCCACAAATTTCAAGTTCCCCCAAATTTCAAGTTTTCCCACAAAATTTAAAGTTTCCCCCCAAATTTAAGTTTTACCCCAAAATTTAAGTCCCCCCAAAATTGTCATTACCACCTAGGACAAACTTGTCACGTAGGACAAAGCTTTGTCCTAGTAGGATAAGATTCAAAATCTTCATAGAACTGGAAATAAAATGGCCGGAAGGGGTGAGAATAAAAAGTGTGGGTGTGTGTGTGGGGAGGGTCAATAGGCAAAAATACAAAAACCGGGGTTGTATGTGCAAAATTCCCCACCTCCTCTTTTATCCCTCAAAATCTCATCTCTTATATTTTCTCTTATTCATTTCCCTGTTTTGTATAATAGATATCCATATTCTCTTATCCAATTTCTCATGTCCAAATTCTCTTATCAATTTCTCTTGATAACATCCGTCTTTTATATAATAGATATCTCTTATACAATTTCTCTTATCCAATATCTCTTATCCAATATCTCTTGATAACATCTCTCGTTTGTAATATAGATATCTCTTATCCAATTTCTCTTGATAACATCACTCTTATCCAATTTCTATTGTCCAATATCTCTTATTCAATTTCTCTTGATAACATCCCTCTTTTATAATATAGATATCTCTTATCTAATTTATCTTGTCCAATATCTCTAATCCAAGTTCTCTTGATAACATCCCTCTTTTATAATATAGATATCTCTTATCCAATTTCTCATGTCCAATATCTCTTATCCAATTTCTCTTGATAACATCCCTCTTTTATAATATAGATATCTCTTATCCAATTTCTCTTTTCCAATATCTCTTATCCAATTTCTCTTGATAACATCCCTCTGTTATAATATAGATATCTCTTATCCAATTTCTCTTGATAACATCCCTCTCTTATAATATAGATGTCTCTTATCCAATTTCTCATGTCCAATATCTCTTATCCAATTTCTCTTGATAACATCCCTCTTTTATAATATAGATATCTCTTATCCAATTTCTCTTTTCCAATATCTCTTATCCAATTTCTCTTGATAACATCCCTCTCTTATAATATAGATGTCACTTATCCAATTTCTCTTGTCCAATTTCTCTTATCCAATTTCTCTTGATAACATCCCTCTTTTATAATATAGATAAACCCCACATCCAAAGGAGAGAAAGGTAGGGATGCAACAACATAGAAAAAGCATGCGGCCAGCCAAAAGGAATACCCTATTGTCGCAAGTTTAAGAGCCTTTCCTCCTCCATTGCGCAACATCAAAGAAGTCCTCTCCTTCAACATCCAAGCCGTAACATCAAGGGACTCTATACTCCACATTGGCGCAAGTCATCAAGGCTTCAACATCTACATTGCGCAAGGTTGATCGCGCCCCGGATACAGGTCCCGGAGCGACGGTTGCAGTTTTACCGCAAGCGCACTGTGTAGCGGCGAGCGGGTTATCGAACACAGGGAGGACGAATGAAAGTGCCTGCTCCGAACAACCTGGCTATAAAGAACAGAAAAGAGGGAATTTGCCTTTGGCGATCCTGTCACAATCGTCAGACAAAGTATGGAGATATCAAATCAAATAAATACGCCTAGGGAATGGGGAATCCCCGCTACTCACCGTATCTCGTCTATGTGATTCATTGGTATCACCATTGCTAGGGTAGAATTTCGGATGAACTAGTTGCAACTGAATGTAAAACCTAGCTCACGCTCTCGCGCTGTTGCCGGTCTATAGCTATCCTAGGTTTGGGTCCAATCTCTTGCAAACCCTAGCCTAGGCAAGCTAGCATTAGGATCAACATCATCGTTCAATCGCGCCCCGAGCCCACTCTCGTGCAAACTCGGGCCACGACCTAGGTTGGGATAGTTCCTACCCGTCCAATCTCTTGCAAACGGGTATCGGCATGGAATTGCAACCGAGAACCCTAGTATCGGTCCAATCTCTTGCAAACCGATACTACGGAAACTCAATTTCAACCCAATTCGGATTTCTAGGGTTTCCTATCGAATTGGGATCCAATCTCTTGCAAATCCCAATCGATATGAACACCTAGCTATCCGTATTATATCGATCCCAAACTAACCCTAATAGCAATTCTAGCAATATTTCTACTAAATCATCACAAATCTGAAATTGGGCTCGTAGGGTTCATCCCCACGCCCCAAGACGTAAAGACTACTCACAATTCATATCGCAAATGCAAGAATAAACAATTGAAATAGCAATAGAATTCATCACAATATTCAAATAAGCAATAAAAATGAGATTTTTAATGGAGAGGGAGACAAACCAATAGAGTTCTCCAAGAATCCAACAAAAATTAACTTTCCTCTCCTCTCCAATCACAAGAATCAAAAGCTAAAAAGTTTTAATCTAAAAAGCTGTAAAAAGTAAAGGAAAAAGCTCCCTAACCTAGGTTAAAAACTGGGGTTAAATACCCCCCAAAATTGTCCAAAAAACTGTGACCAAAATGCCCCTGCGCAGCCTGAAAATCGTAATTTACGCTACAGGCAGCGCGTCGCACTCGGCCGAGTGACGAAAGTTGATCGGCCGAGTGACAAACCCTGAGAATTTCCAGTAAGTCTGGGTCTTCGGGGGTCTTCACTTCGGGGTTCGCTCGGCCGAGTGAGTTGTCGTCACTCGGCCGATGGCTTCTCTTCACTCGGGCGGTCGGCAATTTCCACTAGGCCGAGTGAGTCTTCTGAAGCTCAGGCAGACGAAAAACAGTAAGTTGGCTCTTTTTGATGGGCGTCGTCTGAGTGCCACTCGGGCGGACGGGGTCTCGTCACTCGGCCGATGTGGCTTCCGATGCTCGGCCGAGTGCACACATGAAGCGTGTCTGATCTGGTCGGCCGAGCGGGGTCTCGCTGGTCGGCCAAGTGACTCCTTTACTCGGCCGAGTGAGACACCAAAAATTCCCAAACAGATTGTTTTTGCCTCCTCGTCGCTCTTACGAGGTTCTTTCTTCCTCCGCTCCTCTCCAATAGCAAAATTCCCCTCGGGGAAGTCATCGGTGACACTCTGGAGTAGGCGTATCTCGGGATCACTCCAAATCGCTCCAAATCTCCTGAAATACGACAAAAATAACAAATCGTGAAAAGTATCGCAATATTGTCGATAAATCGTGAAAAGCGTGATTTGGGCGATCTAAATGGCATGCAATCATGCGGAAAAAAGGTGTAAAACACGGAGTGCTCAAAATCCCCCAAGCTTACCTCTTACTCGTCCTCAAGGAAGATAAGTAAAAGGCGAACCCGGTGGATTCGGAAAACGAAAACGACGAAAACGAAAAACGAAGACGAAGAAAAACGAATAACGAAAAAGAAAGAAGAAAGCGAAGAGGGAAGCTGCTAGATCATTTTCTCAGGACGTGGGTTTTGCTTACTCATATAGCATGCACCGAACGTAAAACACATGTCAAAGAATTTTATTTCGATATCATAGTATAATGGTGCAAATAGAAATAGAAAACCCAAGAATATTGATATAACATGAAAAACGGAATAATTTTAGAATTAACATCATCTGAATCATTTAAAGCGGTATACAATATCGCAGATCACACACTTTTCAATTGAACGCTTTCTAAGAGGAGTATAAGAATATCACGCAATAGAATAGAAAGAATAGAAAAGTGTGGATTTCATGAAATGAGTGCTAGGCATAGATTTCTGGATTTCGTAAAGCTAAAACGATCTCACCGAGTATAGAATATTACTTAGCCTAGGTTGTCGTGCAACGTCAAGTAGTCACTCTCTCTCACATCATTGGATTCTCTCACCCAAGCTTATCTATAAGCGTGGTGGCACAAAAAAACAATATTTACATCCCCATTTTTATGAAGCTCCAAAAGTAATGAAAATAAAAACAAAAAGAGAGAAGAAAGAGAGAATCATGAGATGGGATCGTTTATTGAGATTCTTTTCTCTTTTCTTTTCTTTTTTTTTCTTTTCTTTTTCTCTTTTTTTTTCTTTTTTCAAATAGCATATATACAATGATCCCAACTCAAAGAGAAATAAGGATATACAAGAGTTCCCCCCCCTTTTTTCTTTCTTTGGTTTTGGGAAATTTGGAGCTAGGAATTAATAGCGGTGGAAATGCCATACAATAGAATCGCTAAGAGGAGATTCACCAATGATTTTAAAATAGAGAATTGATGTTCAAGATATGTGGAGAAAGAAATAAATATGTCTCTCAGTTCACTCTATAGGACGTGCACGACAACTTCACCAGGGTAATCTAATCTACTCAGTTTCAATCACAAAAAAGCTAAACTAATCCAGATTTATCATAGCTAACATCATTCAATCATCCTGAAGTGAAATGTACAAATCATGCATATAGAAGTGATATAAGAAAAGAAAACGATACTCCAGATATAAGCATTCAATGCGTGAATCTTGGTGTGTTTTCTGCGATAGCATACATATGAATATTCAGACTTAGCTAATAATAAAATTTCATCCATTTTCATGCGGAAAAGGTGTGGGTTACTATCTCTAAATACAAGACAAATCACTGCATATGATATCAGAAATGAAATCTAAGACATGACAAATATAGCATGCATATAGAGAAAGCTAACTCCATGTCGTCGTCATCACAGAAAAGTCATCTCTAGCATGAGATGAAAAAGAAATAAAGATAAAAAGAGAAAATGAAACTAATTACAATGCAGCACACAAGGAAAATAAGAAAACTGTGATGCATGGTAAAAAAGGAAAAGTGATGAAAATAAGTGCAAAAGCGGAAAATGGCGTGAAAAAACTAAAAATAAAGGTGGTAAATCGAAAAGAACGTGAGAACTCACTCCCCCAAGCTAAAGTGCACAGTGTCCTCAATGTGCGAAGTGTGGCACACCGAGAGACGTGTCAAGTGAGGGGTAAGTGAGGATGCATGCATGAGGAAAAAGGAAATAAAAAAACGAAATGGAAAATATGATGCAGACATGATGCATGCAGATATAGGAGTGATACAGATATAAATGTGTGACACCAAAAACTCTCCCTCTCTCCCAAAAAAGATATATAAAGATATGAACAAAATGTGGAACCAAAAACAGTGAGGGGAGGGGGGTGGTGGGCAAAAATCAACAGGACCCAGCAGAGACGGGCAGCACAACGGCAAAAAGTATTAATGGCATCAAGGGTGCCTACGAGGGTGGGTCTGCGCCGTCTCCGTCCTGAGGCGGAGGAGGTGGTGGTGGTGGCTGGGGAACAGTCTGCTGAGCGGGTGTGGGTGTGGGTGTGGTAGCAAGCTGGGCGTGTGTAGGAGTGGGGGTGGGTACCTGCTGGGTGGGTGCGGGTACGCGAGGGAGCCGCTCGAGAACCTGGGTAAGAAAATAGTGAATGTGCGGAAGTAGGTCGAAGCGGTGAGCCATATCGGTGACGGTGGCGGATAGGGTCCGAAGGTCACCTCTGAGGCCACTCACCGCCCCCTCGAGAGCACGAATGCTCTGAAGTATAGTGTCAGGGGGAGGTGGTGCAGAGGGACGCACCTGTCTATGCTGTGCAGGACGAGGCTGTCGTACTCGGGTGGCGTAGGTGATGGGCTCAGCAGGTAGGTGGAGGAAAGGTGCTGTGCTCGCAAGAGTGGGCCTAGACTCAGTATGAGGCCGGTGCGTAGGCTGGTAAGAAGTGGAGGCAACAGCAATGGAAGTGGAGTATAAAAGTGGCAACGAGGCGGCCAGAGAGGTCGGCGACACAGACGTGTGGACAGACGCCGCGACACTCTCAGAAAAACGGCTGCGGTGGAGACAGAGGCGGAAACCACGGTCTCCACGGCGTCAGCAAAAGAGGGCTCTCCGCACTCAACTATAGTCGGTGGGCGCTCGGTTAGGGCGGAGGAAACGGGCTCAACGGACAGAGGGCCAGCAGTGGTGGTGGGCGTGGAGGTAGTGCGGGTGGTCGTAGGCGTGGAGGTAGTGGAGGTGGGCTCAGCGAGGGTACTCCCGACACCGGCAGAAGTGTGGACAGAGGTGTCGGGAGCAACAGAAATATCGGGCTGCTGAGGGGCCACAGGGTCAGCAGGAGCAGCGGGGTCAGCGGGTGCAGCGTGGGCCTGCTCAGCCTGCTCAGCCTGCTCAGCCTCAAGCACATAGGCGGCGGGGATCAGGAGATCCATCGCCGGAAGCCAGTCCACCTGTGCTGGTGCAATCTGAGTCCGAGCTGGGCTCGGAAGGATCATGTAATCTGCACCGAATGGACCGTGCAACCAAACCCAGTGCCGCTGACCATGCGGATGAAGCATCTTCATCCGGGCCATAACATCTATGGACAGTGAAGTGGGGCCCGGGGCTCGTCGCAGGTCAGCAGGAAGTCCTCGCCGGTCATAAGAGTGAGTAGGGTGATCAAACCGCCGTAGCATATCGGTGAGCGGGCGCCCACCGATACGATGATGCGATCCAAAAACCAGCTCGCGATATCGATCACGACGGCGGGGACCAACTCGTCACCCTCCCTAGATAGAGCTCTGGGGCGCGTCATCGCGTAGAGCATATAAAGCTCCGGCGTGGACATCGTCCCCGACTCATATCTCGCCAAAAAGGTAGTCGCCATAAGGCGCTGAGCAATGCGGAGGCAAGGGTGGACGATGGCCGAGGCCATGGCCCTACTAGGGTCGAAGGCAGCAGGTAGACCCGTGATCTGGGCCCAGAAAGCGCCGGCATCGAAGGAAGGTGGGGGGATGTGAGTGGGGGCGTAACCACGGTCGACCCCGGGGACATCGGGCCACGAGAAGAAGGCTCTCATCATACTGAGAGTGACCTGGCACTCTCGGTCCATGAACCTAAACGAGCATCCCTCGTCGGTCCGGGCGATGGAACTAAGCACCTCAAGTGTCGGACGGACGAACGTGTCCGCCGACACCTGAAAGAAATCTCGCCAACCCACGTTGTCATACAACGTGAGCATCCCCTCGAGTACCCCCAGGCGTCCTAGGTCTGCAAGGTGTGCGAACCTGGAGGGTACGATCGAGCGCTGGGAAATGCGCTCGAAGACGACGCGGTGTGCGTCGTCCCGGAACGTAATCCCCAGCGGCCCGATAAGTGGAGCCGGTGGTGGTGGCTGTGGGACGGCAGGGAGTGGCTGTGCGGGCTCTGCGGGGTCTGCAGGCTGTGCGGGGTGTGCGGGGTCTGCAGGCTGTGCGGGGTGAACAGGGTGTGGCGGTGTAGGCGGAGGAGAGTCTTCCACCTCGTGGGAGGGGCCGAGCTCATCCGACCGCTTCCGCTTGGCGGAAGCTCTCCGGGTGCGTGGCCGTGTCCGGGGCGGCATGTGGGCCCCGGGTGCTCACCAAAAGCAATAAAATTGCGGCGTGCATAAAATAAAGGAAAGAGTATACCGCGACACGCCGCGAGAGCAAAGTAATGGAAGCGTGCGAAGACGACGCCTCCACGTAGCCCAAAACGATCCCCAGAAGCTCCCCAGGGCTCCCCTAAGCTCCCCAATTTAACCTGCACATCAAACGAAGATATCAGCGGGTAATATTCAAAATGTATGTGGGGTTAGGGGTATAATAGATAGAAATTGAATTTAATTTGGGTTTGGGGTTCGTTAGACACATGGATCAACGAAAAATACGCAAGAGAGGAGGAAAAATGTGAAATAAGCGCTACCGGAGCTCGACCGGCGAAGTGGTCGCCGGCGGCAACTCGGGCGGAGGCGCGGCGGGCTCGGCCGGCGATGGGTGGCCGAGCGGCGGCGTCGAGCGAGAGATCGGGCGAGTGGGGGGAACACAGCGGGCGAGGGAAGTCGAGCGGGCGCGATTTGGGATTTTTACTCGTTTCGAAAAACGCGCCCCCCACGCCCCCCTTTTATAGAAAAAGTTACGACTCGGCCGAGTGACTAGGTCGCTCGGCCGAGTGAACTCAACGGAAAAATTCCTCCCCGCTTACGCTTCGGCCGAGTGGCCTTGCCACCCTCGGCCGAGTGGAGTAAGTCCATTCGGCCGAGTGGCTCAAGCTCGGCAAGACTTGCCCTAGGAGCGTATCAGTTTTACTCGACCGAGTGAAGATATATACTCGACCGAGTAGCAATTATACTGAAATCAAAAAAAGAAACAAAGAGTTGGGTACAGCAGACTTCCCTCGTTCGTGAGCCGCTCGGCCGGACGAACTTAAGTGCTCGGCCGAGTGACTAGTATACTCGGCCGAGTGAACCCTGTTTTCTGCTGTTTGGCTTCGTTTGGGCTCTAAACTCTGTTTTTCTTCCTCCAGTCGATTTCATCTTCCTCCTTGGCTTCGAGCGCCTTCCTGGAGCACTCCTCGTTGCCTTGTTCATCCTCCTATTGATAGGTACCTCGTTCTCCTCTCATGTCAAAGAAAATAGGACCCGTTATCACGAAATTTTTGGGTGAATGACTCAAAACACTAATAATTTCTAAAACAAAAATAAAATAAAAGTAAAAATAAAGCTATAACCGTCGGGTTGCCTCCTGATAAGCGCTCGTTTAAGGTCGTGAGCTCGACCCCCTTTGATTTTCAATTAATGCAGGATGTTTGGTGCATATGAGATGCACCCGTCAAATTTTCCGGGGAGAACGCTTGGATTCAGAAGTTGCGGCGGCGTGTTCTCCCTCGGTGGTCTCTCGTCTCGAAAAGTGTTGGGGGGTGGCTCCCCCAAGCTAGCGCTTGCTCCGGTCCTCGGCTTCACCGGTGACACCGATTTCCGTATCGACGGAGCTTTCTTCGGAGACTTCAATTTTGAGAGTTTGCAGAGCTCTCAAATCCTTGCGACATCAGCGTCGCCTTCATCAACTTCGGTGGAGAGGTCGGGGGAATGCTCCATCTTTTCTTCTTGGCCCAAATCCGGCCCTTCCTCAAAATCTTCCTTAAATAGAGCGCCGATCGAATGGGGGATCGCCTCCTCAATAACCTCGTCAAGGAGGTCCATATAGTCCAGCTCCTCAAGATAAGGCATGTGTTTCATTGCCTTGGGAATATGAAGCTCCACCTCGATGTTGCCGACATTCAATGTTAGAGTTCCTTCACGTACGTCGACAATGACACCGACGGTGGCGAGGAACGGGCGTCCAAGTATTAGTGACGTATCTCCCTCCTCCTTAACATCCATGATCACGAAGTCACATGGCAAACATATGCCACCTGGGACTTGTAGCGGGATATCCTCTGCGATCCCTACCGGCCTTGTGATCCGACCATCGGCTAGTTGTATCCGCATGTCTGTAGGCTTCAATTTCGTGCCGGTATTTAGCCTTAGGAACATAGAGAGAGGCATGAGGCTAACACTAGCCCCTAAGTCCACCAACGCCTTTTGTAGAGGGACGCCGCCCAAGGTGCAAGGAATTCGAAAACTCCCCGGGTCTTTGAATTTGACGGGATCCTTCTCTCTCTTGGTGAACCAAGAGCCCTCCTCGGCGAGCATGATTTTCTCCTTCCTCTTTCTTCCCGTAATTAAGTCTTTTAGGAACTTGGCGTATGTCGGGATTTTAACGATTGCGTCGAGGAAAGGAATATTGAGGCTTACCCCTCTTAAATACTCGAGAAACTTTGCTAGCCGTTTCTCCATTTTTGCTCTAGCAAGCCTCTGGGGGAATGGGACCAGTGGCATAAAACACCTCTCTTCAATCAATTGCTCCGCTCTAGACTTTTCTTCCCTTTGCGGCTCTTTCTCCATCTCAACTTCAACGACCGGCTCAATTGGCTCTACATTCTCCTCCACGGGCTCCTTGGTAGGAATCATGGCGGGGGTGGTATCCTTCCCGCATCTAGTTGTAACGGCAACCACGGCATTGATGTGGCCGGTGTTACCCCGTGGGTTTTGCTCGGGTTGAACCGGCAATTGTTGAGTATTTCGATTGAGCAACGCCAATTGCTCCGAGATTTGGGCTACACCGGTCGTAAGGGAGTCTTGGCCCGCCTACAAGGAAGCGTTGATCTTCTTCTGCTCGATCATAAACTCCTCCACCTTAGCCTCAAATTCGGATCGTTGTTGGGCTTGCGGAGGGTTTTGATTTCTCCACCCTTGATTGTATCCGGGCGGCCTATAAGGTCGAACTTGTTGCTTTGGCGCAAAATTTTGTTGTGGAGGCCCCCTCGGTGGATATTGTTGTTGTGGTTGTGGTTGTGGTCGAGCTTGTTGAGGTAGTTGTTGCGGCGACGGGTTCAATACTCCATCATTGTTTGCATAAGAGAAACCGGGATGGTTTCTAGTGGCCGGATTGGCCCAATATCCTTGGTTCCCCGCGACGTATTGAACTTGCTCCGAAGATCCCTCTCCTTGTTCTCCTCCCAAATACATAGCTTGAGATTGGTCTTGCCAATCACACATTTGATTTGTTGGTGCGGATGTGGAAGGGATTCCTTGGGGCTCCGTGATATACTTCTCCAGTCTCTCCACCACCTTGTGGAGAGAATCAAACTTGGTGTTCAGCTCCGCTACGGCCTTTGCTTCATAGATGCTAGATGGCTTCAAGGAGGACGTAGAGTGTCCTCGCTCATCGCCCCATTGTTGATTGTTTGAGGCCATCTCCTCAATTAGGGCCGTAGCTTCGTCGGGAGTCTTCGATAGGATGTCACCATTTACCGCGGTATCAATAATCTGCTTGGTCCCCGGTTGGAGACCATTGTAGAAGCTATGGACTAGCTCCCAATCTTCAATGCTATGGTGCGGGCACTTATGCTGCAGGTCTTTGAAACGCTCCCAAGCCTCATAGAGCGTCTCTTGAGGTCATTGCTTGAAGGACATAAGAGCACTCCTAATCTTTACCGTCTTGGAGGGCGGATAGAACTTGTCAATGAACGCACTCACCAACTCGTCCCATGTGGTAAAGACTCCCTCAGCTTGCGTCCTCAACCAATAAAGTGCTTTATCCTTTAATGTGAAGGGGAAGAGGCGCAGTCTGATTGCATCGATGGAGACCCCCGTCATCTGAAATGTGGCGCACTTCGACAAAAATAGCTGGATGTGGTAGTGGGGATTTTCATGGGCATTCCCATGAAATGGATCCTGCTGCATCAGAACCACTAGTCCAGTCTTCAGCTCAAAATTCTTTTCAGCCGCTAACTCCGGCATGGCAATGGATGAGGTCGTAGAAGAGGTCTTAGGCCGAAGCCTATCGCAAATGGAAATGATCCTCGCCATTCTTGCCGCTAATTGTTCCGCAGTTTCCGGGTTGGTCATAAACCTCCCTTCCGGATCTTGTCTCCTCTCCGCTCTGATTCTCCGCACAGTACGTTCAATCTCGGCATCAAATAATATAGCTTCAGGGTCCGCAGTGGATCTCGTGTACATGCACGGGAAAACAAGTTTCAAAGAAGTGATTACCACAATGGAAGGGTTAGATGAAAAATAAAGAAATAAAACAAA
This sequence comes from Scilla litardierei, assembly GCA_030789695.1. Taxonomy (NCBI): domain Eukaryota; kingdom Viridiplantae; phylum Streptophyta; class Magnoliopsida; order Asparagales; family Asparagaceae; genus Scilla; species Scilla litardierei. The sequence goes on along the minus strand of JAULAV010007723.1, from coordinate 11,980 downwards.
AAGAAAGAAATAGCTAGGGTGGTAGGGTCAAACGCAATCGCCTCCCCGGCAACGGCGCCAAAAACTTGATCGTGCCCCGGATACAGGTCCCGGAGCGACGGTTGCAGTTTTACCGCAAGCGCATGGTGTAGCGGCGAGCGGGTTATCGAACACAGGGAGGACGAATGAAAGTGCCTGCTCCGAACAACCTGGCTATAAAGAACAGAAAAGAGGGAATTTGCCTTTGGCGATCCTGTCACAATCGTCAGACGAAGTATGGAGATATCAAATCAAATAAAGACGCCTAGGGAATGGAGAATCCCCGCTACTCACCGTATCTCGTCTATGTGATTCATTGGTATCACCATTGCTAGGGTAGAATTTCGGATGAACTAGTTGCAACTGAATGTAAAACCTAGCTCACGCTCTCGTGCTGTTGCCGGTCTATAGCTATCCTAGGTTTGGGTCCAATCTCTTGCAAACCCTAACCTAGGCAAGCTAGCATTAGGATCAACATCATCGTTCAATCGCGCCCCGAGCCCACTCTCGTGCAAACTCGGGCCACGACCTAGGTTGGGATAGTTCCTAGCCGTCCAATCTCTTGCAAACGGGTATCGGCATGGAATTGCAACCGAGAACCCTAGTATCGGTCCAATCTCTTGCAAACCGATACTACGGAAACTCAATTTCAACCCAATTCGGATTTCTAGGGTTTCCTATCGAATTGGGATCCAATCTCTTGCAAATCCCAATCGATATGAACACCTAGCTATCCGTATTATATCGATCCCAAACTAACCCTAATAGCAATTCTAGCAATATTTCTACCAAATCATCACAAATCTGAAATTGGGCTCGTAGGGTTCATCCCCACGCCCCAAGACGTAAAGACTACTCACAATTCATATCGCAAATGCAAGAATAAACAATTGAAATAGCAATAGAATTCATCACAATATTCAAATAAGCAATAAAAATGAGATTTTTAATGGAGAGGGAGACAAACCAATAGAGTTCTCCAAGAATCCAACAAAAATTAACTTTCCTCTCCTCTCCAATCACAAGAATCAAAAGCTAAAAAGTTTTAATCTAAAAAGCTGCAAAAAGTAAAGGAAAAAGATCCCTAACCTAGGTTAAAAACTGGGGTTAAATACCCCCCAAAATCGTCCAAAAAACTGTGACCAAAATGCCCCTGCGCAGCCTGAAAATCGCAATTTACGCTACAGGCAGCGCGTCGTACTAGGCCGAGTGACAAAAGTCGCTCGGCCGAGTGACAAACCCTGAGAATTTCCAGTAAGTCTGGGTCTTCGGGGGTCTTCACTTCGGGGTTCGCTCGGCCGAGTGAGTTGTCGTCACTCGGCCAATGGCTTCTCTTCACTCTGGCGGTCGGCAATTTCCACTCGGCCGAGTGAGTCTTCTGAAGCTTAGGCAGACGAAAAACAGTAAGTTGGCTCTTTTTGATGGGCATCGTCGGAGTGCCACTCGGGCAGACGGGGCCTCGTCACTCAGCCGATGTGGCTTCCGATGCTCGGCCGAGTGCACACATGAAGCGTGTCCGATCTGGTCGGCCGAGCGGGGTCTCGCTGGTCGGCCGAGGGACTCCTTCACTCGGCCGAGTGAGACACCAAAAATGCCCAAACAGCTTGTTTTTGCCTCCTCGTCGATCCTACGAGGTTCTTTCTTCCTCCGCTCCTCTCCAATAGCAAAATTCCCCTCGGGGAAGTCATCGGTGACACTTTGGAGTAGGCGTATCTTGGGATCACTCCAAATCGCTCCAAATCTCATGAAATACGACAAAAACAACAAATCGTGAAAAGTATCGCAATATTGTCGATAAATCGTGAAAAGCGTGATTTGGGCGATATAAATGGCATGCAATCATGCGGAAAAAAGGTGTAAAACACGGAGTGATCAAAGGTCTCAAGAGCATCTCCTCCGACATTGCCGCAACTCAAGAGAGAGGGCTATTAACATCAAGGCGCAAGTTTCAACGCTCCGTTGCCACAAGCTTCTCCTCCATTGTCGCAAGATTCTCCTCCATTGCGCACGCTACCAAGCAAGCAAAGAAGAACCTCCAAACATCCTTGCCGTAACTCCAAGAGGGCTCCATCTTCAACCTTCCAAGGCTGCAAGCTTCAAGGGCTTTTCACATCCTATCTGCAAGTCATCAAAGGAAGCCTCTATAGCCGAAAGATCCCAAGGGGATCTCCTCCATAACCGCAAGCTTCAAAGCCAAAGGAGACCACAACATCTTGGGGGTGACACAACTTGAGTTAAATGACTACATCTTGTCAGATATGATCTGACCAGCGCTGAACGATAGCGATGATGACACCTACACGAACTGGGCTTCTCTGAACTATATATTTATTTTACATTCGTGTATTGATGTGTTGATCTTTGTAGGTTACTTATTCATCCTTTTGGTGTCTTGTCTAGTCAGTGCTAGACAAGAGAGTCTTGCCTAGTCGGTGCTAGTCAAGAGAGAGCGTTGACTAGATTAATAGTGTTTGGCACTTTGGTGAGTGCGGTACGAACTTGATGAGCGTAGAGTCGGTGCTCGTAGCGCTTTAGTTGTACCCTTGATATATTAATGCTAGTATCTGCTTTTGGGCTGGAGTAGGTCGTTGGGGCGACCGAACCAGGATAAATCTCTCATGCACTCTGTGATTGCTTTTTATTTACTCTGTGACGGGCTATCTGTGCTGAATAATTGTCTGTGTTCTCAAAGAATTTTTATTAGCCATTAACACCCCACTCTAGGCTTAGATCCAGATGAAACAAGGTTGCAACTGACGGGGTGCTCAACTGGAAGCAAGGGAAGAGGGGGATCCCATGGTGGCAGGTGGGGTTGCGTAGACAGGGTGTGTGGCCGGTGACAGGGTTTGCGGTAAACGAGACAGCTGATGGGGTGGAGTTTGGCAGAGAGAGAGGAGTCGCGAAGCCATCGTTGACTATGACAGCGGTGAGGGGGCAGAGGAGGGGAATAAGCAGTGTGGGGGTGGGGGATGGGGTGGGGGAGGAGGGGCAAGGGAAGAGAGAGGGGGTTGGGGAGGTCGGAGGAGGTGGATGGTGGGCTGTGAAGGGGGCATACCCCCCCCAACATGTCGTTTGCCCTTCGAGCGGCCTTTTACTCCCCGTGTATAGACGCATGTGTTTTTTCAAAAATTTACCCAATGGGCATGCAATGTGAGTAATTTTAATGGCAAACTTGTAAATAAACGGTATGTACGCAGGAGTAATGGCAAACTTGTAAATAAGTGTTAGGTGCACAAATTAAAACTGTGGGTTCACAAATCACCTCCTTGTTATATTGTTCTTATTTCACCTTATCTTTCTCTTTACCGAAAAAGAAAACAAATTCAAACTTTCCCCACAAACCCCTCTTCTTCTCCAAAAAGCAAACAAATGCATAATTTCCTAAGAAACTCGTCTCCTTCTCTCTTCACTGTCCTTTCCTTTTTTTAATCTCTCTCTAGCAAGAGAGGAAAAAGAGGGAGAGAGACGAATATCTCTCTCTCTCTTATCCCCCCTTTCTCGTCTTGTTCATCTTCTTCTCTGGAAATGGCAACCATTACTCAATTTCATTGAACCAATCCAACAACGCAAGCAATCAAACGAATCATGGTCCAACAATTACTCTCATGATCAAGTTGCATAAAATTTGTATTAAGGCGCTTAAGGCGCCAAAACATATATGATGAACAAAATATCTAGGAGGCAATTAGGATCATATCCATAAAAAAATAAAATTAAAAAAACATTAACAACTCCCAAGAGCTAGCGAAGAAAAGAAATTTGAATGTAGAATATTAGGTCATGTGACAATATTAATGACTTGGTGTGCACACTGACAGCAATCAAACAGCCATCATCATGCGCACGAACTCCTCGTAGTTCACTTGCCCGTCCCCGTCCATGTCCGCCTCCCTGATCATCTGCTCCACCTCCTCGTCCGTCAACTTCTCCCCAAGATTGATCATCACATTTCTCAGCTGCACACAAACCATCATCACAAATTTTATTATCATTATCAGCCCGTAACAAAAATAAAGCAATCAAGCAGACGTTCACCTCGCTGGCCGAGATATAGCCATTCTGATCCTTGTCGAACACCTTGAAAGCTTCTTTCAGCTCCTCCTCAGCGTCCGTCTCCTGAAACATACGCGTCATTTTTAGTGACGATACATCGCAATTGACTATCACAAGACCTTGATCGACGATAACCTTCATTTTTCTAGCCATTAGGCTCAAGAACTCCCCGAATTCTATGGTCCCGTTTCCATCGACGTCAACCTCGCTGATCATGTCCTGCAGCTCTGCTTCTGTGGGGTTCTGTCCCAATGATCTGATTACCGTCGCCAGTTCCTCCAATGTGATGCAGCCTACATATATGGTGATTTCATTTGTTGATATTATATTAACAATCAATATTCTTATAATAACAGATATGCACGTTGAATGCACGAAAATACTAGAAAATACAAGTTAATGCACTGACAAGCATAAGTGTTGTCCATATAGTGGTAAGATGAGAAAACCATCCATTAAAGATAGGTCCGGACTAACTGCACCGCAGTACTCTGCAGTGCTTTTTTTTGGTAAAATAACATTACATCAGAGGTCATTGTCTTTGATGTGATGCTTTTTACCAAAAATGGAAAAAAAACAAGGCTGCATTGCAAAGTACACAATGCATTTAACAATTTCCTAAAAATATAGAACATGTGAAAGAGATGGCGACTGTATAAGAGATGGACAAAAATGATAAGAATGTAAATAAAAATCTTGATTTGACCGAGGATACAGGCATACATGGTAATACCTGAAAGAGATGAACTCTCTACACCTCATTTGAGGTGCATAGACATGATTTTTTACCCATAAAAGAAACAAAAATCATTTTTTGTGTTAAATCCACACCACTTTCTCCCAACTTCTTCCTATTTAAGGTAAACTGTCACATACATGGACCTCAATTTGAGGTGCATGTAACAATTCTCTACCTGAAAAGCAAGCATCTGACTTATATATTGACTAAATATATATTTTCTGTTGAGTCAGTGAAGCCGATCCCGATATTTGGGAAGAAGCCTCTGATTGTTAAACGATATTAATGTTATGAACAATCTTGAGACTTGATTCAACAAACAGAAACAAAAGAGAAAAGAAAACCATTCCGTAGGTGGAACTGGTTAAGTTTCAAACAAGGTTGGCTTCCGCCAATCTTGACCAATTCAAAGCCGGCAATAAACCAAATTTTATAACTTTAATGTTGTAATTAGGAAAGAAAGACTCTAGTAATAGTCAGCGTGACCCATAAAAAAGAAAAGAAAAGAAAATGTCCCCATATAACAACAGAGAAACACAAGTGATTTCTCAGAGATAGTTGTTACAATCTCATAGATACCATACGAAGTTCTTCAAGCATTGGTTCCAACATTCATAACACTTCAATTTTTTTTCCAAGAGAACCATAAACCATCAATAAGCTACCCACATCAAGACAGACTAGCAAATCATCTCGTCATTAAGACAGTATGAAGAGATAAATAAAAATAATGAAGGCATGAGAGAAGAACAAACCATCTCCATCCTTGTCAAAGAGGCAGAAGGCCTCTTGGAACTCAGAGATCTGCTCCTCTGTCAAGAGATCCATCAGCTCTGTAAAATCTCAAGACCAACAACAACAACACAAGAGAGAGAGAGAGAGAGAGAGAGAGAGAGGGAGGGAGAGGGAGATTGAAATATAATTTTTTTTAATATAGAAGGGAAGAAGGCTAGAAAGATCCTTGTAAGGTGTGATGAGAGAGGGAAGGGTGGCCAATGGCTTTTTGTAGGCTTGGGGAGGAGAGAGTATCCGGAGCTTTGATGCATAAAGTTTTTGTTTTGACTTTTTTGGCAAAGCCTGGTCAAAATTACATATTTGTAAATGCTTTTTAGCTCAATTAGACCGACAATTACTTCTCACCGTTTCTTCTCCTTTGGAAAAATGTTGGTCAAATTGAGAATTCAAAAAAGAGATTGAAATTGGTATTTTCGGAAAGCCCTTTCGCCAAAGGTTGCATTCCTTTCCTCCTCCTCCACGACTTGATAGAATAAAATAAGGTACAGAGGCTATCTATTGTTTAATGGCAATCTGTCAGGATGTGCAGATCCAAACTGGGAGATAAATAAACAAAATTTCTTTGTTTATTGATCATTTCCAGCTTTTGGACAGCTGGAGCTGGGCTTTGTTGCATTTAAGGATAAGTGCTGCGGCTTTCCCGAGGGGCATGAGTACAAGTACGGAAATGCCCCGCACCCCTCTTAGGGCTTGTTCTTTTGAGTGGAAGTAGGGGAGGGAAAGTTGGGAAGAAAAGGAATTTTGGAGAGAGAGAAATGTGGTTTTGTGTTCTTTTGGGGGGGAGAAGTTGAGAGGAATTTGTAGGGGAAAAGTTATGTGGGTCCCAGAAAACTTTTTTGTGTTCTTTTGATGTTGGGAAAGTTGGGAATGCGAATTTAAATTGTGGTATGTGGTAGGGAGAGGTGAGAATAGGCTAATTTAACCCCCCCCAATGGATATCAAATGAAAATTGAAAATATCAAACAACACAATACGAAGAGCATATAGGGTATGGCAGCAAGGACCAAGGGGAGAAAAAGCATCAGATTATCAACTGAAACATGCACATATCAACATGGCATGAACAATGAGCATATAGGGTCTGGCAGCCAGGAGCAAGGGGAGAAAAAAATTCGGTTTCATATGGATATCACAGTAAACTTGCACATATCAACTTTCACAGAGCAATGAGCATATAGGGTATGGAAGACAGGACCAAGGGGAGAAAAAAAAATCAGATTCACAGGGATATCAACTTAAACTTGCACATATCAAACAACACAAAGCAATGAGCATATAGGGTATGGCAGCCAGGACAAATGGGAGAAAAAACATCAGATTCACATGGCTATCAACTTAAACTTGCATATATCACATTCATACCAAAAATAACAGTTTCATATCCAAATCAGTACAAGTTATCCGACAACTCATTCATACATTCTTCGTGTTCACGACCAACAACATTAAAATGATTAGGCCTAATATAGAAAACAACAAACACTTAATGGTGTCAATATCTCCGATAATCCTATTCATTTTCTCCGTGTTTCTCTCAAGTTGTCCAACTACCGTACCCAACTGCCCCTCTAGATCGTAAACCCTGATATCCGACAATGTGCTTGAAGAGCTATCCAAAATCTGTCCCCTTTCATTCGCATCCTTCAAAAGAAGTATAACGTTTCGCGACCAAGCATTGTGAGGGAGGTCCTTCCATTCGTAGAATCCGCAGTGTTCGACACGAGACGAACAAGTCCAATATCTCCTCCCAGGGTCGCGCCGGGACCAACAAGTCTGCCTTGGGCACCTCAGGCCACAGTGGCAAAGCCGGTAGTCTGATGGATCACATTCCAACTCATCCTGCGGGTGTGATCGTTCTGACGGGTTAGAGCTTGCACTCATTAGACCCTGCACAATTACAGATTAGTAATGGAAATATGAAAGATACAAGGAACTGATGTGATAATTGTCAGGGAAATACGTACCTATGATGGTATAAGAAGGATGACAATGGAGACGACGTCTTGGAGGAACAAGAACGAGAAAAAATTCTTTGCATACCCACAATATGACAAAACAACGTAAATGCAAAAACAACATAAATGCAGAAACCATAAAAGAGTCTATACAATTATAGAGTCTGAAAGACAGACACAAGGCAAGCAAAAAATTTCAGATTCATATGGATTTCAAGTCAAACTTGCACATATCACCCTGAAAAAACCATAAAAGAGTATATACAAGTATAAGCCCTCAGAAATGGAGTTAATCATTTCCCAATTCTGGTTGCTGGCGGTAGCTCAATTTTTATATACCGTTTACATGCATGACCTTCACAAGCGAAAATTCTTATAATTTTATAGACTTGAAAATATCAAACAGCACAAAGCAAAAGACATATAGGGTATGGAAGCAAGGACCAAGGGGAGAAAAAAATTCAGTTTCATATGGAAATCAAAATATACTTGCACATAATACAGATAATAAAATTGAGCCATCCAGCCAACCTTCCTAGAAATTGGGAGTAGGATGACAAGCGGTCATATGTGAACACCCTTCATCATTGGGCATGAAGTAAACATAGCGAGCCTATATGGTATTGCTCACATAACAGGGACAAAGGGGAGAAAAAAAATCAGCTTCACATGGATACCAACTTAAACTTGCACATATCAAACTGCACAAAGCAATGAGAATATATAGGGGCTGGAAGCAAGGACCAAGGGGGGAAAAAATTCAGATTCATATGGAAATCAACTTAAACTTGCACATATCAAACAGCACAAAGCAATGAGCATATATAGGGTAGGGCAGACAGGACCAAGGGGAGAAAAAAAATCAGCTTCATATGGATACCAACTTAAACTTGCATATATCAAACAGCACAAAGCAATGAGCATATATAGGGGCTGGAAGACAGGACCAAGGGGAGAAAAAAAATCAGCTTCAATTGGATACCAACATAAACTTGCACATATCAAACAGCACAAAGAAATGAGCATATATAGGGTATGGCAGACAGGACCAAGGGGAGAAATTGTATCAGCTTCACATGGATACCAACTTAAACTTGCACATATCAAACACCACAAAGCAATGAGCATATAGGGGCTGGAGGACAGGACCAAGGGGGGAAAAAATTCAGATTCATATGGAAACCAACATAAACGTGCACATATCAAACAGCACAAAGCAATAAGCCTATATAGGGTATGGAAGACAGGACCAAGGGGAGAAATTGTATCAGCTTCACATGGATACCAACTTAAACTTGCACATATCAAACACCACAAAGTAATGAGCATATATAGGGTATGGAAGCCAAGACCAAGTGGGGAAAAAATTCAGATTCACATGGATACCAACATAAAATTGCACATATCAAACAACACAAAGCAATGAGCATATATAGGGTATGGCAGACATGACCAGGGGGAGAAAAAAATTCAGATTCACATGGATACCAACTTAAACTTGCACATATCAAACAGCACAAAGAAATGCGCATATATAGGGTATGGCAGACAGGACCAAGGGGAGAAAAAAATTCAGATTCACATGGATACCAACTTAAACTTGCACATATCAAACACCACAAAGCAATGAGCATATATAGGGTATGACAGACAGGACCAAGGGGAGAAAAATAATCAGCTTCACATGGATACCAACTTAAACTTGCACATATCAAACTGCACAAAGCAATGAGCATATATAGGGGCTGGAAGACAGGACCAAGGGGAGAAAAAAAATCAGCTGCACATGGATACCAACTTAAACTTGCACATATCAAACTGCACAAAGCAATGAGCATATATAGGGGCTGGAAGATAGGACCAAGGGGAGAAAAGTAATCAGCTTCACATGGATACCAACTTAAACTTGCACATATCAAACAGCACAACGCAATGAGCATATATAGGGTATGGAAGACAGGACCAAGGGGAGAAAAAAATTCAGATTCACATGGTTTGGAACTTAAACTTGCACATATCAAACACCACAAAGCAATGAGCATATATAGGGTATGGAAGCCAGGACCAAGGGGGAAAAAATCAGATTCCCATGGATACCAACATAAAATTGCCCATATCAAACAGCACACAGCAATGAGCATATATAGGGTATGGCAGACAGGACCAAGGGGAGAGAAAAAATGAAATTCACATGGATACAAACTTAAACTAGCACATATCAAACACCACAAAGCAATGAGCATATATAGGGTATGGAAGGAAGGACAAAGGGGGAAAAAATTCAGATTCCCATGGATATGAACTTAAACTTGCACATATCAAACAACCCAAAGCAATGAGCATATAGGGTATGGAAGACATGACCAAGGGGAGAAAAAAAATTCAGATTCACATGAATATCAATTTAAACTTGCCCATATCAAACATCACAAAGCAATGAGCATATAGGGTATGGCAGCCAGGACCAAGGGGGGAAAAATTCAGAATCACATGGCTATCAATTTAAACTTGCACATATCAAACAGCACAAAGCAATGAGCAGATAGGGTATGGAAGCAAGGACCAAGGGGGAAAAAAATTCAGATTCCCATGGATATGAACTTAAACTTGCACATATCAAACAACACAAAGCAATGAGCATATAGGGTATGGAAGACAGGACCAAGGGGAGAAAAAAAATTCAGATTCACATGGATATCAATTTAAACTTGCCCATATCAAACATCACAAAGCAATGAGCATATAGGGTATGGCAGCCAGGACCAAGGGGGGGGGGGGGGGGGGGGAAATTCAGAATCACATGGCTATCAATTTAAACTTGCACATATCACCATGAAAAAACCATAAAAGAGTATATATAAGTATAAGCCCTCAGAAATGGAGTTAATCATTTCCCAATTCTGGTTGCTGGCGGTTGCTCAATTTTTATATACCGTTTACATGCGAAAATTCTTATAATTGTATAGACTTGAACATATCAAACAACACAAAGCAATGAGCATATAGGGTATGGAAGACAGGACCAAGGGGAGAAAAAAATTCAGAATCACATGGATATCAACTTAAACTTGCACATAATAAAGATAATAAAAATGAGCCATCCAGCCAACCTTCCAAGAAACTGGGAGTAGGATGACAAGCGGTCATATGTGAACACCCTTCATCATTGGGCATATAGGGTAAACATATCGAGCCTATATGGTATTGCTCACATAACAGGGAGCATATAGGGGCTGGAAGCCAGGACAAAGGGGGGCAAAAATTCAGATTCACAAGGCTATCAACTTAAACTTGCATAAATCAAACAGCACAAAGCAATGAGCAGATAGGGTATGGCAGCAAGGACAAAGGGGGAGAAAAAAATTCAGATTCACATGGCTAGATACTTACACTTGCACATATCAAACAGCCCAAAGCAATGAGCAGATAGGGTATGGAAGACAGGACAAAGGGGAGAAAAAAAATTCAGATTCATATGGTACTTTATCAACATATCAACATGGCATCATATAGTACGTAGTCATACAGACATGTCATCATATAGTACGTGGTCATACAGACATGGCATCATATAGTAGGGCACAAAACATCATGGCATCATATCGGACTTGGTCAAACAAACCCACACACCAAAAGTATTGTACCAAGTCAAACTACATAAGCTACATAATACAAAAAGAACAATTGTCTTCAGCACCCATTAGTTAATACTCTCATTCTCCCACCCTCCATCTTCGTAACCGTCATCTCCCTTCTTCTCAAGCTCCGCGATGATGAGCTTTATCTTCATATCCATGGCCGTTGGAGGCATCCCAAGAAACTTCCGACCCCTTGGCTCTACATCGGCGAGATGGTCGTACACCTTTGCCAACATCTCCAACGGATACTCGTTGTGTGAAAAAATACACGATCCCAAATCCTTCTGCCAGGAATTCTTTAAAGCTTCAGCAACATGGTCAACGGCCATACCTACTTTGTCCACTGATGTAACCATTTTCTCCATAATGTCTTGAACATCATGTAGGCGTTGCCGACGGGTTGTCTTCTTCCCCATAGATGAAGGTGTACGCGGGGAAGGCCCGGGTGGAGTAGACACCCCCGAAGAACCCGGTGGGATGTACGGTGGACCCTCAGCGGCCGTCGAATCATGCTCTTGCTGATAATTCGCTGCTTGATCCCCTTCACCATCCGGGTATGGCCCTCCAAAGTTTTGGAATATATCCTTCCTATGGTCCCCTCTTGCCGCATCGTCTCCAACGATTTTCCGCAGGTTCGCAAGCCACGGAATGGGTTGATTCACATACTAAATCTTTTTAGGATTGGCCTGCACAAACACATTGGCGCATTTAATTGTACGGTTTGTAAAATACATATGAAGACGATGTCGCCTTATGTATAAAATTGGAGTTCATACCGCCGC
>JAULAV010007722.1:0-33455 GCA_030789695.1 Scilla litardierei | reverse complement strand
TGTCCAACTAATACCTTTGCATCAGCATCTGGATACTTTTAATGACCATATTATCCTTTTTAGTATTGTTAAAATACCTTTCTTGTTGATCTTTGCACCAAACATGCAACTGATTTAGTGGTAATTATCCTGACAGAAATCATAAATAGAAAGAAACCACTAAATAGTGTTTTGATAAGTTTTGAATCATCATGAGTTAGAAAAATTTAACATTGTGGGTAGAAACAATGTGTTTATTTATTTTCCTAGCTCGTTTAATTCTAACAGAAAGTAAAAGCAATGGTGGTGGACTCAAAGAATTACATTTCTAGTGCCTCGGCCTTTTGTTGGTTTGTACCATTTCGATGCGACCCTAGGGGCTTGGCAAAGGTTAGTCCTCACTTGTTTTCTAACTTGGCTTTGATCAGTCATTCAGAATATTTCATTTCGATTTAGGTTCTTTGCATCTATTCTTAATGGCATTCTGCATCTCTCTTGATCTGGAGATTTTGTTGCTAATTCAAAGAAGTATTGCTCATTTACAAATTTCTGGATGTCTCTCCATCATGCTGCTCATGTAAAATATACCGGAAAAGATGATAATATGTTGAACAAAATTGCAGCATAGAACAACTTTCTTCATTTTTAAAATTGATGAACACGACAATCGAATGCTTCTTTCTCATTCATTCATACACTTTTCAATCACAAAATCTGAAAGCTATCATCAACTCAGAACTCATTATACAGTTCCTTTGAATGACAAAAAAACACTGTTGATAAGGGAAGGCTGGAGATGCTTCTTTCTCATTCATACATACTTCCAATCACAAAATCACTCAGAACTCAGTATTCTGTCCCTTTGAATGACCCAGAACAACACTCTTGATAAGGGGAAGGCTGGAGAAATTTTGGTTTCAAAACTCAGCTCAACTCCAAACTACAAAATTTTTTATTAGTAAAAAAAAGAACACACTTGATCAAAAATCTTATCAACACTGTTATATGACGTAATTAAGAGCTTGCACTAGTTCTTCATGGGGCATAACAAATCAATAAGGAAATTAATAGCAAAGCAAAGTAGGCGTGAAATTATTGATTTGCACGCAATTATGGGTGGAATTAATTATGGGCTCCAAAACTTAATTTTCCCAGGTACAAACAAATGCAACCCTGCAAAAGGTTAATACTGCATACAAAATGGATTTTAAAGCCCTCATTTAGTCTCAATAGTAGAGTTAGGGTTGAGATTAAACCTGGCGACATGAGGACTGGACTTAATCAGACTGACTTCATGCAATCATGTGCATAATGCTTTTCTTAATGAAGAAAGCATGCTGGAGCTTCCTGTGCCAAGGAGTTTGGTTGGAAGCAAGCTGGAGCTTCCTGATATTGTATTCAAGAGATCTTTGAAGGTAATATAAGAAAATTATACAAACATCTGCAAGAAAAAGGATCAGTTTACAAACAGTTACGCCAACTTGAGAGCCAAACAACAAAGTGTCTTCATAGTAAATTACTTCACCATGCAAATGATGAAAAATAATGCAGCATGAAGTGTCAATGTTAATAACGTCCAATATGACACTGCTTCATGACCGATATATGCTACATTGTTTATATTTAAAAGGAACATGGAAATAAAAATCCCTTGAGTAGAAACATTTGTGGGTATGCAAACTTTAACATCTATTAACCAGACATCTGGGGATGCAATTGAAGACAAATGGTATGCATATGAGAAAGGAAATTGCAAAAATCAATTGAGTAGAACCTGTATGGCGTCAGGACTAACGAATCTCTTAGGACACTTCCAGTGGTCTGCGCCAATAAAACAAAGTCTTGCACTATCAGAGTAAGACTCAAAGTTTGCTTCAGCAACCAAGTAGCAGGTATGCACAGCAATAATCAGAAGAATCTGGATTCAAAAACTTGCGTTAAGATGCATCATATTCAGATTAGATGGTTCGCATAATGGCATATAAAGCTTATGCAGGAAGCATGGTGGTATACAAACCTTTCCTCTCTCTTTTAAGAGGCAATCTCCAAGATGAATAATTGCAAGTTCATCATCCTTTGTTCTGTTTGCAATTATTATTGCCAAATTTTCTTCCCATTCATCCAGCATGCCATTGGCTAGAACCTATAAACCATTTCGAAAAGCAAAGCCAAACCATTTCGAAAAGCAAAGCCCATTTCAATTTCAATAATGCTCCAATTTCAATTTCAATCTGTTTAAAACATTTCCCCTCAATTTGTTCATTTAAAACTGAAATTGAACAATGCTCAATCGTGAGATGGACATGATGAACTTGTTTTTTATATCTATTTCTTTTGAGCAATTGTACAAACATTTGGTGTGCAGTAATTCTAGAGGCATTACCTTCCTTCGTGGGCCAATCAACATTTAAAATAGAATCCAAACGAAAGATAAAGAAATCTGACTACCTCTACAAATTTCTTACTGAAAGCAAAAAAACAAAAAAAAACAAAAGCATTGAATGAAAGAAAAAGGAAAAGGGGGAGATAAGAACGACTTACTGTCTTTTGGGCCATGGAAATTAACATAGAACACTTCCATTCCATCGTTCATAGTCTCCACCTTGTAATCACTCATCATGCTTCAAATCGAGACAGCAAACATGATTATTGGGCTGTCGATTGCTGATTGATTAAAAAGAAATAGATAAAAAACAAAACCAATGAGATAAAAAACGGAAAAGAAGGGATTTTGTGGATCCAGACTCACAGTTTCATCATGTCCATCTCACGATGTTTGTCGGAGAAGACATGTTCTTCTAATTCCTTCCTTGCGTAACACCGAAGATATTGATCTGATGTCGCAGCCGCGGCTTCTGAAGTTGCTATCACTCAAATTCACAGAGAAAACTTAAATTAACTTGCAGCCCATGACAACACTTGCAATATGCGAGAGCTTATGATCGAGAACCATACCTTGAGCATCAGTCCATGATGACATTCTCTATATTCGAGTGCTCATGGATCGGCTTCCTCGTGCTTCTCCTTTTTTCCCCAGTCAGGCGGTGGGTTTTTGGGGGAAGGGGGGCTACACACACACACACACACACAGAGAGAGAGAGAGAGAGAGAGAGAGAGGGAGGGAGGGAGGGAGGGAGGGAGGGAGAGGGAGAGGGAGAGGGAGAGGGAGAGAGAGAGAGAGAAGTTTGGGTCAGCTGAGAATGTCTCCCCCAAGTTTTGTTTTCAAATACAAAATTTAAAATTTAAGTTAACAAACCAAATTTTAATTTTCAAATCTTCCCGACAAATCTCCACGAAAAACTTATCCCAGTCCTGGTCATGAAGCCCTTATCCTAGTTATAAGCCCCTTTGTCCTAGTCAATTGTCCTAGTAGGACAACATTCAAATTCTTCATCAAATATAGAATATTAGCAAATAACCCGTGCACACGTGCACTTAAACTGGAAAAAATGGTCGGGAGGGGGGAGAATAAAAAGTGTGGGTGTATGTGTGGGGAGGGTCCAGGGGCAAAAATGCAAACCCCGAGGTTGTATGTGCAAAATTCACCACCTTTTCTCCTATCTCTCAAAATCTCATCACTTGTCCAATTTCTCTTGTCCAATTTCTCTTGTCCAATTTCTCTTGATAACAACCCTTTTTTATTGAATAGATGTATGTATATGTATATATGTATGTATATATGTATGTATATACTCTTGTCCAAATTCTCTTATCTAGTTTCTCTTATCCAATTTCTCTTGATAACATCCATATTTTATAGAATAGATGTATATACTCTTGTCCAAATTCTCTTATCCAATTTCTCTTGTCCAAATTCTCTTATCCAATTTATCTTGATAACATCCCTATTTTATAGAATAGACTAGAAATAACCCATGCACAAGGTGCACGACACGAAAAAAAACCGTACGAAAAGAATGCGGTGCACATGCGCAAACATAAATGAGAGAGAAGTGTGGGTGTGTGTGTGTCGGTAGCGTCGGGGGTAAAAAAACCCAAAACCCAAAACCCAAAACCCAAAACCCCAAAGCCCAAAAGCCCAAAAGAAGGCAAACATGTAAATAAGTGGATTTGGCGGGTTTTTAGTAGTGGAATGGCAAACACGTAAATAAGAGGAAGGTGTTATTTTTTAGGGGTTTGTCCCAGTCAACTTGTGACTAGGACAAACCCTGCCACCTAGGATAAGTCTAGGTGGCATGTTGTGTTCTATAGAATAGATGTATATACTCTTGTCCAAATTCTCTTATCCAATTTCTCTTGTCCAATATGTATGTATATACTCTTGTTCAAATTCTCTTATCCAATTTCTCTTGTCCAATTTCTCTTATCCAATTTCTCTTGATAACATCCCTATTTTATAGAATAGATGTATATACTCTTGTCCAAATTCTCTTATCCAATTTCTCTTGATAACATCCCTATTTTATAGAATATATATATATATATATATATATATATATATATATATATATATATTTGAAAGGTAAGCGTGTTAATTTATTGAATATGCACAGAAAACATACAGCCGTAAGACATACATGGATAGGATTCGATAGGGGGAGGAGAGGACACAGGCGTCGTCACTCCCCACTAGCAAACCCACTCCCTTACATAATCTTACAGAAATCATCCTTTATCTCTTAACTCCCAGTTAGAAAAAATTTCCACTTCTTCGGTAGATGTTGGTTCTTGATCCTGTAATGACAATCTGACATCCGCGGCAATATCTTCAAATAGGATTGTCTTGCATTTCTTCACATCTTCAAAAATCCTTCTATTCCTTTCCTGCCAAACGTGCCAAACCACGCAGGCCAAAGTGATTTTAGAAAGTAAGCTTAAACAGTCCTTTCCACTATAGTGCGCTTGGAAGAATTCCCCCGCATCAGATAAGGAAGAGACATGAGGAGGGACCCTAAGCTTAAGCATGGCCCTGCGAAAAATATAGCCCGAGTAGTTGCAACCGAAGAACAGATGACTAATATCCTCATCAGTGTTATCATCACAAAAGACACAATTTGGAGGGGTGTTAGGCAACCACCTGCTAAGCTTATCTCTAGTAAGAAGTTTACCTCGAAAAGCTCTTAAGAGGGTGAGAGACATCTTCGAAATGTTGTTAGGATACCAAATCAATTTGTGCAAAGGGAAAGCCTGTCCCCTACGACGAATCCCCTCCCACGCTTCTTTAAATGTGAAAGAGTCCCCTCGAGTCCATTTCCAGGAATCGGATCCTGAAGTAAGCCTGACATTGCCAAGAAGGTGACGCACCGGGTCAAGTGCCGCATCCATGCTCCAGGCATTCACCACCCAGTAGTCGGCAACCACATGATGTGAAGTACCCTGCGGGATTTCAAAATGCTGAGAGAGGGGTCCGATGTCAAGCCACCAATCTTGCCAAAAGGAAGTTGTCCGGCCATCCCGAACCACCCTCCTTATAAGTGACTGGGAGGCCGGCCTGCAACGAAGCAATCATTTCCAGCTTCCAGATTGCAGAACTGAGACCGAAGCTGCAAAAATTCCGCCTGGAGGTGCATACTTCGCCTGCATGAGATTTGCCCATATACTCTTTGATGTCAAGTACCTCCAGGTGAGCTTCACTCCCGCTGCTATGTTAAGCTCCTCTAACAACCGAATACCAACACCACCCTCAGTCTTTGGCTTACATAAATCCTCCCAAGCCCAGGATCTGGTATTTCCAAGAATGAAACGACGGCAAGCTGCAGAAATGGTTTTCAGGACGCTCACGGGAATATGGAACGCGTGCATCCAAAAGGCCACCATACCGTAAATGACCGATCTGACAAGCTCTATTCGCCCAGCTATGGAAAGAAGTGAAGAAGACCAGCCCCCCATTCTTTTTTTACATTTGTCAATTAACCTCTTGTAATTAGGGGTCGTAGGGTACTTAATAGAAAGAGGTAACCCGAGATATGTTGTGATAGTAGTAGCAATAGATATTCCCAAGTAATCTGCCAACACCGATTTGTTTTTAACTCCCTTGCTAAACAATCCTGAACTCTTGTCCCAATTTACCTCCAGGCCCGTATACCCTGAGAATTCCTGCAATAAATTTTTGATGCCCAAGAATGAATCCCTATTTGCCCTGCAAAATACCAGTAAGTCGTCTGCAAATAGGAGATGCGAGATGGATCCACTCCGCCTCATAGGTTGGATATTATGTGAAATGATAGCCCTGTCCACCAGTATAGAAAAAGTCTCCATGATTAAGACAAAGAGGAACGGAGATAGGGGGTCACCTTGACGAAGACCTCTGTTGCTACCAAAATATCCATAAGGGAGCCCCATTTACCATAACTGAGAACGTGGGTGTGAAGATGCATTCCCGAATCCATGAGATAAATTTGTCTGGAAACCCCAGCAAATGCAAGAAGTAGAGGACGAAGTCTCTGTTAACACTGTCGAACGCTTTTCGGAGATCCAATTTTAAACACGCTCTCCCCCCCATAGGGTTACTAAAATCTCTTATTTGCTCATGAGCGATAAGAGAACAGTCAGAAAGAAGTCTTCCTTTGAGGAACGCAGCTTGGTTGGGTGAAATCAGATCATGAATATCCTCTTTAAGCCTGTTGCAAATAATTTTGCTGATGCATTTATAAAGTACATTGCAACAGGCAATGGGCCGATAGTCTCCCAAACCACTAGCATTGGAATTTTTCGGCACTAGCGTAAGGAATGTGTGGTTCACCTGTCTGAGGAGAGATCCCGATGAGAAAAAAGATTTAATAGCGGCAGTGACATCATTTCCAATGAGATCCCAATTATGCTGGAAGAAGTATCCGTTGTAGCCGTCTGGACCTGGGGCCTTGTCAGACCCAATTTGAAAAACTGCCTCCTTTATTTCCTCATTAGACACCCTTCTACATAGCCAAGCCGCAGCATCCTCAGTTAAAATCCGTTTAGGGATCAGATTTTGAAAGGAAGTTTGATAACTGTTCTGATTGAAGAGTTTTTCATAAAAAGAAGGAGCGTCAACCATCAAATTTGCATAAACCCTGTTCTTTGCACCTTCCCCATCTACCAGATGCAGCAGATTGTTTCTACAGATCCTTGCCTTCATATGAGTGTAAAAAAACTTGGTATTTTGATCTCCGAGAGTAAGCCAGTTTTGGCGGCTTTTTTGCTTAAACATGTCCTCCTCCATTTTTAGAGCCTTTGACAACTCTCTAATAATGAGGGCTTCCTTCATTTGCAGGTCCGAGTCAACATGTAATAGAGGATCGTGCCTGATCATTTCAATGGAGTTCCTGTTTCTCGCCACCAAATTATCAGCCTTGAAATCTCTTGCCCAGACCCGAAGTTTGGGTTTCAGATTATGCAGTTTCCGAACAAGCCGGAACATAGGGGTACCAACTTCAGGGAGAGTCCAATGAGAGCAAATGACCTCCTTGTATCCTGAGCAAGATGACCAAAAATTGAAGGATTTAAAGGGCTTGGGCTTAGGTAGTACCTGACTATGAAGATGGACGACCATGGGGTAGTGGTCGCTAGTGCCCTCCTCCAGATAGTCAAAATAAGATTCTGGCAATAAGTTTATCCAATTAGCATTTGCAAAAACCCGATCCAGCTGCGCCGCAATACGCTCTTGTCCAAACCGGTTGTTACACCAGCTCAGTCTATTCCCCGTGTTTTTCAGGCCCTGAAGTCCACAATTGCTAATGCATTCTTCATATTCCCTAACCATACTCGTCTCCAACCTTCTGCCTCCAATCTTGTCACAAGAGTACAAAACGCTGTTAAAATCCCCCCCACAAGCCAAGCTCCATTTTTTGCCCGCAGGCAATCATGCTCCAGTATTTTCCAAAGGTCCCTCCTCTCCTCCATTGTATTACGGCCATAGTCCCCAGTAATGACGCACCTCATCCCTCCCAAATTCTCGCAAGATACAGAGATGTGCTGGGCAGAGTACGTCATCAAAGACACTCTCCACACATTAGGATCAAATCCCAGAAGCAACCGGCCTCCAGCCGAGACATCAAAATTATTGAAGGTTAACCAGTCTTTAGGAAGAAGAGACTTCCCGACCGTAGTGAGATTCTTGAGTTTAGTCTCAATCAGAATTATTACAGAGGGCTTAACCTTCATCAAGAAGTCTCGAAGGTCCCTCTTCCTCACCAAATTATTTAGCCCTCTAGCATTCCAAATGAACACCGTCATTTATCAACCGGTGGCTTGCGGATTTGGCTATTCTCTTGGATACGGGAACTTTTCCTGGAGGATGCCTGGGGTTCTTGCTTCTTCTTTCCATTTCGTATTTCAGCTTGATGTTTAAGCGCTTCCATTTCAGCCACCCAATCCGGATTGTCTACAGCAACGGTCTCAGGGAGTTGGTCTTTAACCACTTCAAAGTCGGTCTCAGGGGACTCCGATATGAGAGATGGCATAGAGTTGAGACACCCCCCTATGCTCGGCGCCAGCCAAACTGTTCCCAGCTTCAAGCTGGCAAACCCCGTCAAGAAGCCTCCCTTGCTCAGCAACGGTCTTCACTTCCAGGGGAGCTGTGATTTTATAGTATATATATATATATATATATATATATATATATATATATATATATATATATATGGAGATGATATGGTGAGCAAGTGATCAAAATCCCTTAAAGTGAGCAAACTCATCTCAGTCGACCGATCAGAGGCATCAGCTTAGATTTCCCCCGCAGCGCTCACATGCCGCTCACGTGAATCATTTCTCACGGGGATTTCCTCCTCCCACCTCACGAGCGTCCCCCTCTGCAATCATCTCTCTCCAACCGAGCTCATGATCATCCCCCTGATCATCCTCCAACCTCAAGAGCGCCACAGCCCTCTCCATCTCGCAATCACCTCTCCCCTTCTACAACCTTACGAGCATCCCCAGCATCCAACCACATGAACCCTAAAAAACCCTAACCTCGTCAGACCTCATCAGTTCTCTCGCGATCTCTAGCGATCCCCAGCATCGGTTGCCCCCAGATAACCACGCAAACCCTAGGCCCGAATTCCCTCATCTGCCTCTCTCTTGATTTCGCGTTCTCCCTCATCTGCTCTCTCCCACGGACGAAGCCCCCACAACCCAATCGCTCATCTCGCTCTCTCGCGGACTACGCCCCCACAGACAAAACCAAATTTCGAAGGTATGATTTTTTCATTACAGGGTATGATTTTCATTACAGGGATGCTTCGAAAGGAAAAGGAACAGAGATGACTCTGATGTTAAGCACTCTGATGTTTATTTATGAATGTCCTGCAACGGGAGTTGGAGATTTATCATTTTATAGTCACCTAAGAATTTAACATTTAGCATCAAAAATACATCTATTTACTTTCAATTAGATTTCTGTACCTGTATTGTAATTATGAATTATTCCATCATGCTCAGCTGAATTTATCTATGTTCTGCAGAGGTGCTAATCCCATAGTTGATGGCAATATCTTATAACAACTTGGTTGTCGGTTGACTCCCCTCTCTTATAGACTATTCTGTAGAAGAATTTGGAGGGAACATGCTGACAAGTGCTGCAAGATATCATAGTTCATGGATATCATAGTTCATGGATCATTATTCAAGGGGGTTATTTGATTTTCGTTTTTCTAAACAAATGGATTAGATAGCATTATGCTCTAAAATCTGAAATTACTGCTGAAAGTATAAACATTGTTTATAATGGAGGGTGTAGACTTTAATTGATAAACATTAATTAATTACTAAAGAGAATTCTATAGAATATGAAGTTTCTGTCAATTGTTTCCTGTAAGTCTTTTTTTATGTAAACATTGTTTCCTGTAAGTCTTTTTTTCTTTTGGAGTTTCTGTCAATTTCCCAGTTTTTGCTTTCCATGATTTTGTCAATTCCCAGTTTCGACAACATTTCATTTATTCCTTTCATATGTTTCAACATATTACTTTCCATGTCCGAAGATGAATTCTACAGGAGATATCCGAGGAGATATTACTTTCATATGTTTTCTATTTGCTGATTTATAAATTGAGATGCAGTATTATTTATGACATTTATTTACATGCCAGTATGCTGAATTTGAATTTCTTTGTTATTGTTACAGAAGATCACTCAGTTTTCTTTGTTATTGTTGCTGTGATCCAACCAAAACCATGTCGCTGTATCAGAATATTATCGCCTTCCGAAGTACAGCAGATGATCGAAGAGGGAATACATCTTATAAACAACTATTTGGTGATTGTTGATTACAACATCGAGAACTGCCATGTATTCGAGTTGACATGCTGATAGGAGCCATTGGCTATCCTGTGACTCGCCTTTGTAATATTGTTGTATTTCGGAAAGGGAGGATCTTGCCCATGTATTGCTGTGACTATCCTGAGACTATCATGTGCAGAGAGTCCCTCGCCCATGTATTACTCTATCTTTTTGCTGGGTATTTGATTGAGAGTCCATGTTTAAATTGTATTTGATGAATTCTACCTGGAATATGATATGGGAATGAATATTATGAAATGTTTCAATGTTCCATCAGATTTTTTAATGTGAATTATTTTGGGATGCAACATCTTTGATTCATTTTGAGGCTTGTACTTGTATCTGGGTTGGTTATTTCGAACTCTGTTGAGAAAAGATGCAGCAACTCTGTACCTGGGATTTGATTCATCTTTGATTCATTTTATAGACAGCACAAACTAATAATAATGGCAGTAAAAAGACAAAAGAAGTAAAGAAATCCAATTTGATCATTCACACCATGCAACTAGGTATTGTTGATGCATGCTGCTGGGTGTTGTCAATGCTCTCCATTTCAAAACTTCATTAGAGGCAGGTAAAGAGGGGTAATGCACCAGCTCTCTGAAGCACTCAACTGTACTCAGCAAAATGACATCATGAAACAATTCTCAATCAAGTGAGAAAAAATTAAAATGTTTTCTTTAAGCCTTTGATTATATTTAAAGATCCCAAAAGGTAAACTGCATAATGCACTTAGGACCTCAGTGTTCCCTTTGATATCAATTTTCACTTATCAATCTCTGAGAGAAACGAGAAGTGGAAGAAATGGTCTCTTTCATTACTTTGTTTGAGTAAGCAGCACCAGCTCGTACCATAAATTCTTGAGAGTGACACAGCAGTGCTATGAATGAAAACAGCAGTAATGGTCCCAAGAAAATTTATGGTAGCTAGATCTTAAGGGTCAGTTCCATGTATCTCTTGCACATTGATTCAGGCAATGCATGTTCTCCAACTTAATAATAGTCTCGTCCATAAAAACTCATGGAATGGTTACAACAATTTAAAGCCATAAATATCTAATCAGAACTCATAAAATAAAGCAAGAAAATAAAGAAACACCATGAAATCCAATAACCATGTGTTATACTAGATAAAGATCACAAGAGGAAGTGCATGGGGAAACTGATCATGTCATCCAAATTCAGTGTATTTAAGTGCAGCCAAGAAACCCAACTGGCAAATTACAATCAGCAAACATTTACTTTTACAGCCCTCTTGGTATTTTAAGCCTTGGCCTACATAGCAAGCACAACATAACTCTATTAGGATATAGGACTACCGACCCAAGTAATTTATGTTTTATTGTACCCATAGAGGTTACATGACATATATACATGTAATTGCCACCGATATTTCATTTACGGTGTTGAATGCCACGACAAGCACATAGACCATATGATGCACAATAAATGTTTCCAACAAATTTTTAATAAATACAAACTTTCAGAAATACAAATTTCTTCAATAATCTGTTAGCTCATAAGTTTTTTGATCCTCTTTTTTTGGATCCATTTTTTATCCTCTTTCATGCAAACTGGTTGGATTGTGAGTTCACATTTATTCATCTGTCTCTACCTTCTACGCAGGGGCATGAGCATGCCAACATGGATATATATCAAACTGACACAATTCTACAACAAGAGGTGTCATATTACTTGTACTATGAGGACTTCATGATGGAATTTTCATACGTTATAGATTGGCATGCGGAATCTATAAATTTAATTCTTAACCTCTAATAGATTGATATCAATTATTATGGAAACAAAATAGATAATGGTGAATGAAATAAATCATAGAGTGATATGATAAAGATGACATTACATATAATTTATAATATCTAAAAGACATGAGTTATAACATTAGTAACCTGCTAGACTCGAGCTGCATCTGCACAAGGAAATAAGGGATAACTAATAACTAGTAAACCGAATGGTATAAGGTACAAATTATGTGTACTTTCTGAAGAATAGTTGCACCTTAAAGTTTGGAGTGCTATCGCCTTCTGCAATACCCCCCTCTGCTTAGTTAAGGTCCTTAATGTTACATCAGCAATATTAAATTATCTTTATGCTCTCCAGCATCTCTCTCATCTTTATGCTCTCTACCATTCTTTCATATGCATGAAATGTAAGGGGAAATTATGCTCGCCTCTCACCCATAACTAGGAAAACAACAAAAAACCCCTCATTTCTCCACATACCTACAAATAGATGAATGGTAAGAAATTCAGCATAAAAACCAGAAAAGAAATGAAGTCAGTAAACTGGACATGCATACTTTACTGCTTGCCCATCCCAAATTTTGCCATTTCCTTCATTAACAGAATATATTGGAACCTGTTTGGAAGGAAGAATTACTTGAGCAACAGAGGTTTAAATGGTGCAGCATACATAATCATATAGAGCTTAGTAGATATTCAGAGATGATAGCTTAAAGGCAATTATGAAAATAGCAGAAAAACACATTGATACGTACCTATAATATTAATTGATACCAACATCAAGAGAAAGAATCGTAATGTTGATAAATGAAAGTTGTTAATACTGAGGAATAGTATTGATAATTTAATACCATGTTAAGAAATGGAATAAAAAAATAGAAGATATTTTACATGGATTAAAGATTTGAAGTATGCAACAAAAAAATTAAGCACTATCTAATAACTGAATATGCTAGTAAGACACGTACCTTTATGTCTTGATGAGTCAGTATGAACTCCCCAAGAGAAGGATCCAAAGTGAAACCGTTTACACCATTCCCAGTGCTAATCACAAGATGCAGGTTTAAAAATTGAAGGTGATGATAAAATCTGAAGTTTGAATTTCATACCCTAACCATAAAATTCAATTTTATGCAAGACCAATCATCCAAAAAAAATTTTCCACCCAAAAAATCAAAGAGATAATACCTGAAATTCAACGTACGAGCAGCCCTCGAAGAGGGTCTGAATGACGGTGTTCTGCAGAGAGTGGGCGGAGATCGAGAGGGGGGAGTCAGGGTTTGCACGGATCGAGCGATCGTTAGGGTTTGAGCTGTGATTGGGGCTGAGTTTTCACCCACGAATGAATTTCGCATGCAGATCTGTGCAACAATCCAAAAAAATTTGCCGGGGTGGAAGGGCGTAGGGTTTGAGCGACGGTTATGTGCTGAGTGAGAGGTGAGAGAGAGTGGGGGTAGGGTTTAAGCTGCGGGAGATGTTTGAGAGAGAACCATCGAGATCGCCCGAAGGGTTTTGCAGCGAGAGAGAGAGAGAGAGAGAGAGGGAGAGGGGCGTAATTTCATGATGTTGGAATGATCAAGGCCTTCACATGCGAGACTGGCCGTTTGATATGATCAAATGGTCCTCATTTCTCCCACCTGCTCCTCGTTGTTTTGGCCACAAGATCTCATCAGACTGATCCGACGGCCAGGATTTGTTTGCTCACTTTAAGGGATTTTGCTCACTTGCTCACCATATCATCCCCCTATATATATTTATATATATATATATATATATAACGTAATAAAAGAGGGATGAGTGATTTTCGGAGGGGAGATTGGGGAGATCCAGGCGCCGGTTCTTTAAACGGTGTTGTTCCTCCCATCTCCGGCAATCAAAACGGCGATGGTGGCTCTGGCAACCCAGCATCAGACTGCGAGGATGGGATCTGGCAAAGGGTTAAGAGGAAAGGGATTAGACCTAAGCCCCAGCATCTTCCGCAAGGCGACTTGGATCCTAATAGGGGTACTGTTCGTGGCAATTTCCAGGGTGGTTTCCATGCCAGGCAGGCCCAGCAGCGTATAGGCTTTGACCGTTCAAGGGTTAGGCCAGGCTACACCAATAATACCAAAGTGACAGAAGAGAATGCAGCTAAGGTGTTTGTGAAAATTCCAGTTAGGCCAAACCTTTCCTTTTGGGTTGATACTAAGGCAGTGAAAGTCTCTTGGTCTGATGTGTGTGCTAACAGACGCACGTACGAAGAATCGATGGGGATGACATTAGTGCCACCAACTATCAAGAATGATGGAACAATTATTGCACGGGTTCCTAATGCTATAGTGGAGCGTGGGGCGGTGCAATGGAAAAATACGTTGGTTGGGTATGTTTGGGGGGATGTCCCATATTATGGTCAGATCCTGGCATGGAAAGAGAGGCTATGGAAGCGGAAGAAGAAGATTGAAATCTATAGTTGGGATAATGGGTTCTTATAATTTAGATTTGAGTCTAAGGAGGAGTGTGATAGGATATTACATGGTGGGCCTTGGCTTTTTGACGTGCGGCTTGTGGTGCTAAAGCGATGGAACTCCACCCTGCGGCACGAGCGAGATATTCTTACCTCAGTGCCTGTGTGGGTTCAGCTACATGGAGTCCCCTTACACATGTGGAATCTTGATGCATTTAAAATAATTGCTTCAGTTGTAGGAACGCCTCTGTGTCTTGACCGTGCAACGGCTTATTTGGAAAGAATAGCTTATGCTAGATGTTTGGTAGAGGTTGATGCAAAGAAACCCCTTCCTAAATCAATCGCGATTGAACTAGATGATGGAGATATCATTACTATTGAGGCTAAATTTGAAGGAGAGCCGCCGCGATGTAATCGTTGTGTTTGTTTTGGACATTCAGATGCTCAATGCCCAGAATAGTGCCAGCTCCCTTCAATCGCGGGTGGGGACCATACTCATACTTTAGTTGCGGAGAGGGGCCCAGAAGCGGGGAAGATAACCCTTGATAGTAGTGGTGGCTTGGGGGTGAAATTGTCCAGTGATACTGCTGTTACTGCAGATTTTGCTAGTCAGTTGGAATTGCAAAAAGGGTCCCAGGGAGAAGCTAGTCCTAGTACGAATGTAGAACACCCTATTGAAGATGTTGAAGTGTTTATTTCTCCAAAAAAGCCTGAAATCGGTGTGATTATTGATTGCCCTGTACAGGCACACTCTAATATTACACTTGGTGCTATGGCTTCAGGTATAGAAAATCAAGCTCATCTTTCTGGATACAAACTTGGGGGGGTTTCAGTTGTAAATAAAGGGCCATCATCGGTCAAAGGAGATGCAGCTGCACAAGGGGATGAGTCGGGGGTCCACGCCACTGTTCCACCAACTGCTGATTGCAATATCAGGCCGTTGCCTACTCTACTTGATGAGGCCATGGGAAGTGAGATAGATAAGCTACCTGGAATTCTAGCATTCGATAACCTTGAGTGGGAAATGGAAGAGGAAGATCTGTTGCAAGGAGTTGGCGCTACTATAACTAAGAAGCAAGGAGCCAAAAGCCTAAATTCGGTCTCAGCGGTCCCAGGGGTGAAGATTGGCACTCGTAAAAGCACAGGGCTCAAGGAGCAGGGCCAGTTGCGACATGAACCCAACCATACTCAATGACTTTGCTCTTATGGAATACACGTGGCCTCAACAACTCGGTGAGGCGGAGAGACCTTCGCGACAGACTCAAGAAACTTAAACCTTCTATAGTGTTTTTGCTAGAGACCAAATTGAAATCAGGTGCTTCCTTGCTCAGCATCGGTATTCCAAAGAACTGGATTACTTTGGATAACTTCTCGATTCAACGATGTGGGCGTATTTTGGTTGCGGTTGATCAATCGGTGTGGCAGGCCAGCATTATATCAATCTCTGCTCAGCATATGACATTACGGTATACTAACGTCGGGGGATTCTTTTGTTCTCTCACGGGTGTTTATGGATACAACACCGGTTCAGATAGGCAGGATCTTTGGACTTGTCTTCAGGCTGATGCGGCAAGGGTGAATAACGACGCATGGCTAGTCGGGGGAGATTTCATCTGTGTAAGATTCACCAAAGACAAGCTTGGCGGCAGGAGACTGGAATCAAATATGATTAGTGCTTTTAATGACTGTATCAACCATTGCAATCTCTAGGATCTCAAAAGCATCGGATCCCGTATGAGTTGGTGCAACAAGCGTATGGGGAGTCGGCGAATTGCAGCGCAACTCGACAGGATCCTATGCAATGCCGAATGGGTAAATAAATTGGCTGATTCGTACGTTAAGTACCTAGATCTGCATACAAGTGATCATTCTCCAATGACAGTCAATCTCCACTCTCAGGTACAAGCGGAACCAAAGCCTTTTAAATTTTTTAATCATTGGTTAAAATTACCCGGGTACAATAAAATAGTGGAAACAAGTTAGCGCCAGTATGATGTAGGTACCCCTATGTTCCGTTTGACACAAAAATTGCGGCGCCTCAAAAATGATCTGCGAAATTGGGCTAGAGATCATCAAAATTCACTTTCTATTACGAAGTGCAGGCGACTTTTGGAGGAAACCCGAGCTATGCTTCACATTCATTCAGATCCTATGCTACAGGCAAAAGAAGTTTTTCTGTCTAATGAGCTTGGCCGGATCTTAAGTCTGGAGGAAGAGATGTTTAAACAAAAAAGCCGTTAAGATTGGTTAGAGCTGGGAGACAGGAATACTAAATTTTTCTACAATGCCATGAAAGCTAGGCATGGCTATAACAACTTGAAGCACTTGGTTGATGCAAATGGAGTCCAAAGTAAAACATATGAAGATCTGAAAAGTGAAGCACCCCTTTATTATGAAAATTTATACAACCAGTCCCACTATTGGAATACTTTTCCGAAGCTAACCCCCAAGCGGAAACTAACCCCTGAAGCAGCTTGCTGGCTTGACAGGATAGTATCGTCAGAAGAAGTCAAAGAAGCTGTTTTCCAGATTGGGCCCTCTAAAGCTCCAGGTCCTGATGGCTATAATGGGCTTTTCTATCAACATAACTGGAGTCTTGTTGGTGAGGATGTCACCCGAGCAGTCCTGTCCTTCTTCCGTTCTGGATCTCTTCTCCGGTAGGTTAATCACACCTTTTTGTCTCTGGTGCCTAAAAATTCTAAAGCTTCATGCTTAGGAGACTATAGGCCTATTGCATGCTGCAACGTCCTTTACAAAATTATCAGCAAAATATTATGTAACAGGTTGAAGGCTGTAATTCATGAACTCATATCCCCGAACCAATCTGCTTTCTTTAAGGGGAGGCTTCTATCAGATTGCTCCCTCCTGGCCCACGAACAGATCAGAGATTTCAGTAATCCTATGGGGGCTAGAGCATGCCTAAAACTGGATCTCAGGAAGGCTTTTGACAGCGTTAACAGGGAGTTTGTTTATTTCTTCCTACATCAGCTGGGGTTTGGCAGTTCTTTTATTGGCTGGATTATGTAATGATTATCTACACCAACATTCTCTGTTAGGGTTAATGGCTGCCTGATGGGATATTTTCATGGCAACAGATGCATTAGGCAAGGTGACCCCCTCTCCCCCTACATTTTTGTCATTATTATGGAGGCTTTCTGTCTCCTTGTCGCAAAAGCCATTACTATGCGTTCTATGCAACCAATGAGGCGGACAGGAGCTATAACACATCTCTTATTCGCAGATGATTTACTAGTATTTTGTTGTGCAAATCAGAAAACACTTCATGGTTTAAAAATCCTGCTAGAAGACCATAAATTTTACAAGTCTCCAGGTTAACTGGGATAAGAGTGCAGGTATCTTCAGTAAGGGGGGCAAGAATCCCAGGGGGTTGTCTGAATACCTGGGTATTAAACTGGCCACTACTCTCACCACATACTTGGGATTGACATTGTCTATAAAATACCCTAAAACAACAATGTATGGCAGACTGGTAGATAAATGCAAGAAGAGGCTTATGGGTTGGTCCTCTTTAATGCTATCCATAGCGGGCTGCATTGAATTGGTTAGGACGGTAATCTACGGTATGGTTGCTTTCTGGACACAAGCATTTCGAATCCCTACTGCTATTTTGCGTTCTATCACTTCAGCATGCAGGAAATTCATTTGGGGTGCCAACCACATTTGGGCTTGGAAGGATATTTGTACCCCCAAAACTGAAGGGGATGTAGGCCTAAGATTGCTTTTTGATCTTAATCAAGCTTCTGGCGTAAAGCTTACCTAGAGACTGCTAGCCACTAAAGGGCTATGGGCGGATTTTATGAGACGCAATTTCAAGGACTCTGAGGTTTTCTATGGCGGAAAAGGGACACCATCTCAATCTGGCACTTGGAAATTCTTGCTCCGCTGTAGGAACATCTCCCAAAAACTTATCAGTAGGAAGGTCAAAGATGGCGCCTCCACTCTTTTCTGGCACGACAACTGGTTGCCTTGTGGCCCCCTCAAAAATCTTTTTGATATTCCATTGGGAGCTGATAGGAGACAGGTGAAAGACTACTGGAGGGGCCATGGATGGGTGGATGATCCAGACATTCGGCCCATCCTGCCAATTCTAAAGCAGGTAACATTAGTGAGGGGGGCGGATTCATGGGAATGGAAGGCGGGTCCGGTATTTAAGTTCAAAGATGCTTTGGAGGGAGTTCGCAGACAAGGTACCCCTTTTCCCTATTACAGACTTGTTTGGTATAGTTATTATATACCCAAAATGTCTCTAACTCTCTTGCGAGCTTTTCAAGGGAAAATGCTTACTAGAGACTTGCTTGCCAAATGCGGTTTGAACTCAAATGGGAGATGTGTACTGTACGATGATAATTGTGATGAGACGTTGCATCACATTTTTTTCGCATGCTCCTACTCGAGTTGCATTTTGCGCAGGGCTTTGCTAAAACTGGGTGTTGCTGCAAATGTTGGGCTTAAATTATCTGATGTTGGTGATTACTATTTAGCACATTTTGGGGGTAAGGAGACCTTGAGTTTACTTGCCAAAACTGTCCTTGCTGCTACAGTTTGGCATATCTGGAGGGAAAGAAACATAAGGATATTTGAGAACATTAAAAGCTCCAAGATTGTTCTATTTGAAGTAATCTCTGCTGATGTTAGGATTGCTTTACGCGACATTGATGAGGGGGGTGGCGAATTCTATGCGAACTGGATATTTAGGGACAATGGTTGATGTAACTTTTTTTGTTATCTTTGTTGTTTCGTTCTCTTTGTATACTTTGTACAGGGAATGGTTTCGATAGTAGGGAGTGACGGTGCTTGTGCCCTATCCTCTCTCTATTGGAGCCAATTCTCTATTTTCTGACATGTTTTGTATTGTTTTGCATATACATCAATAAAGAAGCTCGCTAATCTTTCTATATATATATATATATATATATATATATATATATATATATATATATATATATATATATATATATATATATATATATATATATATATATTACATTTGACAGTGTTTTTTGAATCCTAGGGCTGACTAGGACAAGATAAAAGACGGTTGTGATTTGATCTTGGAAGATCAATGGCTGAGATCAGTTTGATATAAAACATTTTGGGTGGAACAACTTTGATTTTTGAGAGAAAAACGGTGGGGTCAGCTAATAAGAGGAAGGGTGAATTTGTTTGTTTTGTTTGGTTGGGTATACTTTTAACATGAATTACTTCAACCTCTACCCAAAATTGCCATCACCCAAATTTGGTTTGTTTTGCGGTGGGGTCAGCTGTAAAGGGGAAGGGTCAATTTGTGTGTCTTGACCCAAATCAGTTCTCTTCCCATAATTTCCTCTTCCCAAAGTCATCTGTAAAGAAAAATGCCTCGCCTTCCCCCCAAAACACAAATGACGCATTGGTGGGCTCCGAAAAGGTGCTCTCTCTCAAGTGCAAGAGTCCGTACAAGTAGTAAAACCTGGGAGTCCAGGTGTCGAATCCACGGGAAGAAATCTGTTGCAACCACAATTCAAATCAAATAGAAATCCTACGAAAAGAAACTAAACACTTCACAATGGTGACGGTGATGGTGATGTGAACACGTGAACATAGAAAATCGTGTATGAAAATATCTATAAAAAGTTTGCACATGGTATGGGTTCGTTAGGGTCAACGATTCGTATTAATTTGGTTGATAGGTATAACGCAATGAATTCTCCTTTTGGGAGCAATTCACCGGAAAATACCCAATATAACTCAATGAATTCTCCTTTTGGGAGCAATTCATCGGAAGATGCCCTTTTGGGGGTTCAAACAAAATATTCAAAAAGATCGTCGCTAAAGCTATAATACGATATGAAACTCTCTTTTGGAGAGATCAATACTACGGTATGAAACTCCCTTTTGGGGAGATCAAAGCTCGCCCTTTTGGGGCGATCATCGACTTAATTAATTCTTTTGGAATCTAAAAAAGTCGATTTACGAACAACGATTACAATTTTAGCGACGTTAAACGATTTAGCGTAAGGAATTTCAACCAAACTAACACGAATAATATCCCCTAACTACTCCAAACCATGCACAATAACAATTTAGCTACTCATAATATCAGAATAAACAATTTTCAGATCAGAATTCATAGGTTTAATAGCAAAATACGGAAGTTTAGAGGCAAAATACAAGCTAAAACACCCAAATACAAGCTAAAGTTGAAGAGAATATCACCAAATCTCTCTGAAAAGTCTTCAAAACTCTCTGGAAATTAGAAACAAGCCTCTGGAATTTTACAGAATTTTTCAGGGGGAGAATACGGCTTCTAGAGCCTCCAATACGCCCAAAATACGCCCCAAACTGCTTGAATACGCCCCAAAAACCCTAAATACGCTTATATAATAAGATTGCGGGTTTTAGAAGCTTATTGGATTTGAAACCCGCACCCGAACGCATCCCGACCGTAGATCTGGATCGGGGCAATTGTGGACCGCTGATCAAAGCGGGATCGGACCACCGTGCGCCACGTGGCGATCAAAAATCGTGCGAAGCCCGCTACCCGCTTCGAACTCGGACCCGCTTCAATCTGTGCCGTTGGGTTCGTGATCGTCCGGTCCTCGTTGCGCCACGTCACC
The DNA here is from genome assembly GCA_030789695.1 of Scilla litardierei. Taxonomy (NCBI): domain Eukaryota; kingdom Viridiplantae; phylum Streptophyta; class Magnoliopsida; order Asparagales; family Asparagaceae; genus Scilla; species Scilla litardierei. Next base: position 12,445 of record JAULAV010007722.1, on the reverse strand, counting down.
CCGTAAGCTGGGCTCTCCGAATTCGAGCGGAAGTTCTTTCAGCCCTTCGATCGCGATCGGGCGATCAAACGATCGCCACGTCGCTCAGAATTTTCGCGTCGTTCCATCGATCTCGACCGTTGGTTCGTGCGGCTGCCTCCTAGGATCTTGCCACGTAGCACGCGGCTGTTCGCTCCGAAGCGCGCCTCAGCGTCTTTCCTGTCCGTTGGATTGTGATCCAACGGCGAGGGTTTGGCCACGTCGCCTATGTCTTCTTGTGCGATGTGGGTCGTTGGATTCGAATCCAACGGCCGATAATCCGCCACGTGTGCGCCAATATTCGCGCCCCGACCGTATATACGTATTTCCTTGCGTATTCCTCCATTAAATTGGTATTCTGCATTCAAAAATTCACAGTAATTAGCACAGATCTCAGAAAAATACAAATAAATAGTCGTTGGAATCGTGAGATCGAGACGGTGCTAGGAAAAATATAAAAAAGTGCAGAAATACGTCGTTAATTACTGTTTTGTGCTCAAATAGTGTGTTTTCTCTAATAAATAAATGTGTAGAAAATACGTACGTATTAGAGAACAATGTAGCATCACATGAGCACAAAATAGGGCTAAATGGGGGGTTAAATATGTAATATTGAACCCGAATCACACCCCCCAACTAGCGATTTGCTAGTCTCTAGCAAAAATAGCGATAAATACGGACGATCAATAAAACAATAAGTTCTTTCGAATTGCTTATGGCCTGGCTCGGTAATACGCATTCCAACATGGTCTTGGCCATCAATATACACATCCATGAACAAAATCAATCACACAATATTTTCTCTAATTTAATTTGAATAAAAAATCATACAAGCATCGTTTTGCGCAAGCGAAAGTATAACACGTCGTTTTATTCTAGTTTTCTTGTTTCCAAGGAATTGGCCTATCAAAAAGAATTATTCAAGACATGGGTATTGAAGTTGCTTAGTATATTCACCATTTCTTTTCCTTTATTCGTTCCGCGTAACGCGCATCAAGCAACATTCGCAGAAAAAAGTATAACTTGGATCGCTCCATCAAATGAGTGAGGTTCCGGTCAATGGCTCCCAAATTAGACGATAATAGGGCATTAGGCCAAAAAGGACCCCTCGGACTGTACTACTCGAGCCAACCAAGTTATTTATTAGTGACATACATATTCATTCATTTTTCATTGTTCATTTTTCATTCTTTTTTCTTTTCTTTCGTTTCTTTCTTTGTAAGCAACTCAAAACCCATCAACATGAATATAAACATTAATAACAAAGGCCAAATTCCTCTTCAACTTGAAAACTATTCTTAAAAATCGTGTATACTTAAGCTTTTTCCATCACATTAGCATGCATGAAATCAATTCAAACTATTTCGAGATATTAATCATGGAAATTGAAAATTTTCATGAATAGCATATTAACGGCAATTCCATGAAGGAAAAATAATTAATCAAGCCATAAACACTTTTTTGGAACACAAGTAATGTATAATCATCCGCATTAGAGGCATATGAATGAGTTTTAAAATGATGAGATTTGGTGATTTATTCTTCTCAAAAAAAAATCATAAGGTCTCATACACACCCCCCAACTAAAGATGGACATTGTCCTCAATGTCGGAAGAGGTACGAGTTTATTCAAGCAAGCAACCTAGAAAGCAATTAAAAACTACACTACTGGAAAGAACACACCGTGATCAAATGGCGGATCCCGAATCTTTGATGGTGGAGGAAGTTGTTCAATTTGCTCCTTGCGCTCCTCGGCGATTATTCTTCCTCCAACGACTAATTTGGACCCCAGCAACGTAACTCCAAGCATCTCTATAAGCTGTTTGCCAATGTCCTGCGAGAGATGAGTTATGTCAGTCCAAATTAATTTAAGATTCTTCACAATAAAAATATTCCAAATATAGTCATCAAAATAAGTGAAAGAAATTAAAGCAAGTTGACGACTACTCCCTGAAAGATTTGCACTACTCTCTGTACGATGCTCGTTCATTGTGGAGAGGGATAAATGATTTTGGGACAAAACTGGAAGAGGGCATGGTTCTGACTCCATGGCGATAATCTCAAAACCCTTTTCCCTAGCTGTCTCCTCCTCTCGTTCATCCAAAATTGCTAGCTCGTCCTCTCTTTTGCACACACTTTCTGCCATGTGGATATTTATATTCGTGTCCTCGCTCGGTATTCCTGCAATAGAAGATGCACTCGTATTAGATTCTTGAAATCGAGTTTCAAAAGCATTACCTTCTTCTAAGCAAGCGGCAATCAAATTAAGATTTTCAATGGAATTTTGAATCTGCCGACTCCGAGCAAGGAAATTCTCTTGGAATTGATGGGATGTGGCCTCCTGTGTCTGAATAATCAAGTAAGCTTCCTCTTTCAAGGATGGCAAAGGTACGTCTACGCTTTGCTCTTCTTGATCGAGGCACGAAGGCTCCGTTGAATCGCTCTCTGAAGTCTCTTCCACGGTTTCTTCGTTTTCTTGCAGAGACTCCATGTACTCCCATGCCACTGTCGGCGTCATGCTTCCCAATAATTCCTGCAGCTGAGGTTGTAGTCCTTCTAGGAAGAACTCCATAAGCTCTTCATTTGTGAAACCATGCTGCGGATAGCTCGATATAATGTCTGTGAACCTCCTCCAGGCCTGAAAGAAAGTTTCACAGTCAGTTTGATTAAAATTGACAATTTTGAGCTTTTCCATTCTATGTTTGTGTGCATTAGCGTACCTTGCATCATACAGATTATTCGTGCAATAAAAGTTCATATATTCCATTTCAAAAAAATTAAAATAAAATAAATAAAAAAAAGTTTATGTACAGTAAAGTGGAAAGATCTCACCGAAGGTCCTCTAAATGAAATAAACCGTAGTCACAAACCATTCCTCCCCGGCAACGGCGCCAAAAACTTGGTGGGCTCCGAAAAGGTGCTCTCTCTCAAGTGCAAGAGTCCGTACAAGTAGTAAAACCTGGGAGTCCAGGTGTCGAATCCACGTGAAGAAATCTGTTGCAACCACAATTCAAATCAAATAGAAATCCTACGAAAAGAAACTAAACACTTCACAATGGTGACGGTGATGGTGATGTGAACACGTGAACATAGAAAATCGTGTATGAAAATATCTATAAAAAGTTTGCACATGGTATGGGTTCGTTAGGGTCAACGATTCGTATTAATTTGGTTGATAGGTATAACGCAATGAATTCTCCTTTTGGGAGCAATTCACCGGAAAATACCCAATATAACTCAATGAATTCTCCTTTTGGGAGCAATTCATCGGAAGATGCCCTTTTGGGGGTTCAAACAAAATATTCAAAAAGATCGTCGCTAAAGCTATAATACGATATGAAACTCTCTTTTGGAGAGATCAATACTACGGTATGAAACTCCCTTTTGGGGAGATCAAAGCTCGCCCTTTTGGGGCGATCATTGACTTAATTAATTCTTTTGGAATCTAAAAAAGTCGATTTACGAACAACGATTACAATTTTAGCGACGTTAAACGATTTAGCATAAGGAATTTCAACCAAACTAACACGAATAATATCCCCTAACTACTCCAAACCATGCACAATAACAATTTAGCTACTCATAATATCAGAATAAACAATTTTCAGATCAGAATTCATAGGTTTAATAGCAAAATACGGAAGTTTAGAGGCAAAATACAAGCTAAAACACCCAAATACAAGCTAAAGTTGAAGAGAATATCACCAAATCTCTCTGAAAAGTCTTCAAAACTCTCTGGAAATTAGAAACAAGCCTCTGGAATTTTACAGAATTTTTCAGGGGGAGAATACGGCTTCTAGAGCCTCCAATACGCCCAAAATACGCCCCAAACTGCTTGAATACGCCCCAAAAACCCTAAATACGCTTATATAATAAGATTGCGGGTTTTAGAAGCTTATTGGGTTTGAAACCCGCACCCGAACGCATCCCGACCGTAGATCTGGATCGGGGCAATTGTGGACCGCTGATCAAAGCGGGATCGGACCACCGTGCGCCACGTGGCGATCAAAAATCGTGCGAAGCCCGCTACCCGCTTCGAACTCGGACCCGCTTCAATCTGTGCCGTTGGGTTCGTGATCGTCCGGTCCTCGTTGCGCCACGTCACCCCGTAAGCTGGGCTCTCCGAATTCGAGCGGAAGTTCTTTCAGCCCTTCGATCGCGATCGGGGCGATCAAACGATCGCCACGTCGCTCAGAATTTTCGCGTCGTTCCATCGATCTCGACCGTTGGTTCACGCGGCTGCCTCCTAGGATCTTGCCACGTAGCACGCGGCTGTTCGCTCCGAAGCGCGCCTCAGCGTCTTTCCTGTCCGTTGGATTGTGATCCAACGGCGAGGGTTTGGCCACGTCGCCTATGTCTTCTTGTGCGATGTGGGTCGTTGGATTCGAATCCAACGGCCGATAATCCGCCACGTGTGCGCCAATATTCGCGCCCCGACCGTATATACGTATTTCCTTGCGTATTCCTCCATTAAATTGGTATTCTGCATTCAAAAATTCACAGTAATTAGCACAGATCTCAGAAAAATACAAATAAATAGTCGTTGGAATCGTGAGATCGAGACGGTGCTAGGAAAAATATAAAAAGTGCAGAAATACGTCGTTAATTACTGTTTTGTGCTCAAATAGTGTGTTTTCTCTAATAAATAAATGTGTAGAAAATACGTACGTATTAGAGAACAATGTAGCATCACATGAGCACAAAATAGGGCTAAATGGGGGGTTAAATATGTAATATTGAACCCGAATCACGCATCGCCTTCCCCCCACATCGCAACTGGCCTCTCATCACGTCTCTCATCACTTCCGCCGTCCTCATCTCTCATCTTTATCTCACATCTCTCTCAGATCATTCTCACAGGTAATCTCAGCTTCTTCGTCCCAATTTCTTCAATCTGTTATTTTTTTGGCATTTGATCTTCGCAGTAATCTCCAGGTACCCTTCTCATCTCAGTTTCTTCAATTTCTTCAATCAGTATTTCCGGGTGCTGTATGATTTGTAGGTGGAAGATGGCTGGATGGTCGGCGGTAGGAGGTCCGGCCGACGACGCTGCACGTCTGCCGTGGGGCTAGGGCTGCTGATCGACAGTTTTCGGCAAGTGAGCAGCTGATGGGGATGAGGGCTGGCGATTTGTGATGAAGGGGGTTTGCGTGGCCGAAGTCGGGGGTGTTTTGGGGTGGTCGGCGGCGGCTAGGGGAGGGTTTGTTTGCTATTTTGATCTTCCCAATTTCTTCAATTTCTTCAATCTGTTATTTTCTTCAATGAAATCACAGTTTCACATCTCTCGCAGATCATCCTCGCAGGTACCCTTCTCATCTCGAGTAATCTCGACTGCCCCCAATTCTTGACCTTTCAACTCTCGCAGGTCATTTTTAAATTTGGCAGTAATCTCGCAGCCAGGTAATTTTTGATGTTTACAGAGCCAAGCTGAATTTTCTGTAATTTTTGATTTGGTAATTTTTAGCTCATTTTTGATTTTGATGTTTGCAGAGCCAAGCTGATTTTTAACTGGCAGTAATCTCGCAACAAAGGTTTTAGCTCATGTTTGCATAGCCAAGCTGGATTTTTGATGTAATCTCGCAGCCAGGTAATTTTTTGTCATTTTAGCTCATTTTTTGTCATTTTTTTGTCTTTTTACTATTGCAACCTTTCTCAATTCTTTTTGATTAATTTTTGTATTTGTTCGGTAATTTGCTGGAGCGTATTTGGTTAAAAGGCATTGAAATTGCTGGGGCTTATTTCTTAGGGATGAACATATTTACTTTATTCTCGATTTGTTGAAGCTTTCATGTCTACAATGATGTATTGGGTGCCAACTTCTGCAGTGGGTGAACGACTGTTTTGTGAACGATTTGCTGAATTGGGTGACACAACTGCAGAAGTATTGGGTGACACAACTGGGATTCACGAATAAGTGACTGCCATTTCTCCCAATTTCAAGCATTGGTCTCTAAAGATCCCTATAAGTGACTGCCATTTTTGTTCTTCACGAATACATGTGCAGTTTGCAAATAAAAAAATCCAGCTTGCTCTCAGCTTTGCATCAAACTGATCTCAGCCAAAATAAAAAAATGTTTATGTGCAAAGTCTCAATTCTTTATGTGCATTTTGGTATTTGGCTTTGGTATTTGGCTAACTATTGGGTGCAAGATTAATTGCCTTTCAGTTTGCAAAGTATATTTGGGTTCAAGATTGTTATGTTGGCTTTGGTATTTGGCTTTGGTATTTTGTTGCTTGCAAGATTGTTATGTGCAAGAGTAGAACACAAAATCCGGTTTGAGTTGTGTGTAATTAGTTTGTTAGTTTGTTATTTTCAAGTGTTGTGTGTAATTAGTTGTGTGTAATAAGTTTATTATTAGCTTAGGGGTTACATTGTCAGCTTCATTTCTGTCACTTTTCAAACTTTACTACTCTTGCACATTAGTTTGTTATTTGCAGACTTTTCATTAGTTTGCATTATGTCACTTTTTGTTGTTTGCAAGATTGTTATGTGCCATATTATCATGAATACCACGTTCACATGCACTTCCTTTAAGCAGGTAACCCCATCTGCATTTGTTGCAGTAATCTCAAGAGCATTGGGGCATTTGTTGACCCCATCTTCATTTCAATCTTCTCAATAATCTCGCAGGTCACCCCCTCTTCCCATTATTTTCTATTTTTCATACTTTTTGATTAAGTTTGATATGTGCAAATCAAGTTTGTTATTTGGCATAACCCGTGCCCTTAGGTGCAAGCGTGTTATGTGCAAATCAAGTTTGTTTCCAGAATTTCAGATTACATGATTAAGTTTCTTTTTGCAAGCTTTTTGACCGAATCAAGTTTGTTTCCAGATTTTTTGTTGTTTGCAATAGTGTTATGTGCAAGAATATCAAGAGTATCAAGTTCACATGCACTTCATTATGTTAAGCGCAAAAGTACCCAGTTCATTGTAATATTTTATGTGCCTATATCCCACTCAAATCACGCACTACTAATTAAGTGAGAGTTGTTTGTAATTAGTAGCATTTCTTCTTTCATTTGAATGGTAGCATTTTGTGACGCCAATTGCCAATGGACCTTTTGAAAGCGGTTAATTAATTGTTGATCTTTTTGTGTGGCCATTGATAATGTCTCTTCTCATGCATAATAATAACTTCTGTTAGCTTAAATTGTTGCATATCACTTTTCAAATTTGCAATTTTTAGCCTGTTTGTTATTTGGTATGAAACTATTTGGGTTCTATAATGAGAACAGTTGTTCTAAAACTAATTGAATGATATATGGACATTATTTATCATTGGAAAAATTCTTTTCGGTCTATCCCTCTTCATTGGGGTTTAATGTAAAGAATCATAGTCAGACTTCAATCTCAGTCTATCCATTTGTAGTAATAAGCCACGTTAACATTTGAATAAAAGCCGGCCTTCAATTTTCTTTGAGCTAAATAACCATTTTTATAACTAATGTTATAATAAAGTGTATGCTAATTATAAAGTGTATGCTAATTATAACATATTACATTGGGCCAACACAGCCTACTTTCTTGAGATAAATCTGTTTTTAGCCGATCCACACAGTAGAAATTTGTTAAATAGTATTTTAACATTTATTTTAAATGTTTCAGTTGGACGTTGACATTGTTTGAACATCCTGAAGATTTTAGAAATCATATTTGCTTCACACCAACATGCTACCGGTACGGAATTTGTTATTAGACATCCCTGAATTCTATACTTGATTTACCATTATTAATCAATCTTATATACACACAATTTAGTCATCTGTCGATAGTTACATATCAAAGAGACAATTAGCTCAACGCAAACGGAGAGAACGCGAACAAGCTCAAAGATTTTGCGGACATGGTACTTGGTGCTTGCTTGAAGATAGATCTTTTGCGAGATTTTGCATGTGTTTTAATTTCAGGGGTTTATCAAATTTGTGAAGTTCTGCAGATCTAAAGGCTGTATAAAACTGCAGATCTTCTGAAGTTCCGTCATTTCTCACAATCCGTCATTTTTCCTGAAGGTACGAATCTCTCGCACTTACAGAGGAGAAATTATGCTGAAATTTTATAGAAATTGATGCCTATTTTCGTTCTGCTCTTCTGAAATTTTCTCTGATTTTTTATTTTCTGAAGTTGACTGTTGCGTGTGTGTGTGGACTTAGAAATTTATTTATTATTTCATTCAGCTCTTCTGTAACCTCTTCTCACAAAAATTGAAATTAAAATTTTTTGATTGCACTTTATAATTTTTGATATTTCTCACAATCTCAACGTTGAACGAAATTGATATTTGATTTTTGATGTAACCACGAAATTGATATTTGATGTAACCTCTTCTGTAATCTCTTCTGAAATTGATTTATTTCTTTCGTTCAGCTCTTTATGATTTTTTTTGATCGAACTTTCGTTCAGCTCTTCTATAATCTCTTCTCACAAAAATCTACCGTTGATTTTTTCTGAAATTCTTTCTTTTTGTTATGATTCTTTTTCAAACTAGAAGAGCTTTGGAGATGGGTATTTGGGTTTTTATTGTAGAATGGTTGAAGTATGCATTTTCTAATAGTTTTATTGGGTATGCATTTTCTGTTATGATGAATGGTTGAAGTATGCATTTTCTGATAGTTTTATTGGGGTTTTATTGCAGACTTGAAAAAGACACTAGGTTAAACTACTTCTGGATAAGATCTATCAGACTCTTATTTGTAAGTACCTTGATAGTTCAATGCATGAACTCTTGACAGGAATGTAGAACACAGTCTAATCTATTATAAAGGGTGAGCTGAATGTCTTAAATGCATGCATCATAAGGTTATACTGAATACACAGTAAAAAAATCGAAAACTTTTATGGCGTAGGTTTCCCTTTTTCTGGTGCATTGTGCTGCATGTCTCTACTATTTGCTAGCGGATCGATATCCACATCAAGGGAGTACATGGATTGGTGTACTGCTACCAAATTTCAGTTTGTAAACTCAAGCGAGATGATCTTTATCATAGTTTCAGATGAACATACCTTGCTTTTAATTCCATGGAGACCCAAATGTATCCAGAGATGGTTTGTAGATTTGAATGTGCATAAGTAATTGGCAGGATTTGTATGTTTATTTAAATTTCTCCCTATATATTATGCATCTCAATAAAATATAAATTTAACAGCAGATTACGATTAGATTGCTTTTCAAATATTGTCTCTTGGTATTGTTGATTAGCAACAAGATGCTCTTTTCAAATATCGTCTCTTGGTATTTTTGATTAGCAACAAGATGTTCTAATATTTTCAAGTCACAAATTCAGACAACTGTGGTCATATACAAAAATTCAGCAACAGTGTGCATTTCAGAAATTGATTCCTTTCATATACAAAAAAGATTGTTTCTTCTTCTCAGGCAGGTCATGAAGTTGCATCTTGCCTTTGTACATCTTCCCATGCATGTTCGTAAAAGCCTATGATATTGCTTCATCGTGCTGCAACACATATTCGTTGAGTTATGATTAACTGATATCAAGAAAAACGGGGGAAATTACCCACCAGCTCTGGTTTGGCATAGACCCTTACGATCCTGTCTCGATAACATGAAGGTTGAAATGCTTATTTGAAATGGAAAATTTCTGTTGCTTTCATAATCCTGTAAGCATAAAACCCAAAGTCCAAATCATCACCAAATTGCAAGCTTAAAATTGCAATAATAATGTAAATTGATAGGTATTGAAGGGATGGTCATACATCCAACTGTCTTTGCTTTCCCTAAAAACAAATCACAAAGACCCAAAAAATAATACAAAATCATGTCTACAAATGTCCCCTAAAAATTCTGTCTACAAACAAAAGTTTGTAGAACACCAAAAATGCATCACCAAATGATCAACTATCCATAACAGAGATAACCAATGATTCTTAACGCATCCGGAAAACAACAAACATGAATAACTTTTTGGGTAGAACGAAAATTTTGAGGGGATATCTTAAATGAATCGTGGAATAGTAGAGTGCAATTAATGCATTTGATCAAAAAATTTAAATGAGGATTATTTTAAACGCGCCGAAGGCGCCCGCTAAATTTTTTTAAACTAATTTGTTGTTCCGCACCGAAGGCGCCCGTTAAATGTTTTTACACTAATTTGTTGTTCCGCGCCGAATTTTTTGTTTCATGCCGAATGCGTCCATGTCGCTAAATATTTTTACGCAAATTTGTTGTTCCTCGTAATTTTGACCGTGGAAATAATTTTTTGGGGAACAAAGATTTTGCGGGGGAAAATCTTAATTGAACCGTGCCCGCGGGCACGGGTTATGACTAGTATATATATATATATATATCTATATTATAAAACAGGGATGTTATCATGGGTTTTTAGATAAGAGTTTTTGATAAGAGATGAGAAATTGGATATATATGAGGGATGTTGTTAAGAGAAATTAGATAAGATAAGAGAAATTGGATAAGATAAGAGAAATTGGATATGAGAAATTGGATAAGGGATAAAGTTTGATGACTAGGACAATGTTTTGGGGGGAAGCTTATAAATTTTTTGTTTGAATTTGGAGAGAATGTGGGGGGATGTTTGAAAATGGGGGGATTTTTGAAATTTATAGTTTGAGCCAAATAAAAAACTGCTGCCCTTCTCTCTCTCTCTCTCTCTCTCTCTCTCTCTCTCTCTCTCTCTCTCTCTCTCTCTCTCTCTCTCTCTCCCCCCTCCTTTGTCCCTTGAACCTGGGCGCCCAAAAAAGTCAGCCACTCAAAAAAATTTGAACTTGGATTTGAGAATCTTCAATGAAAATTCTTGGATTTGTAATTTCATGGAAGCTGCAAACAAAAGTCTGTCTTTCTTCTCTCGTCCACGTCTTCCTTTGGATGGCCGGCAGCTTCCATGACCTCTGCCCTTCAGTGTGGTGGCCGCCATGGTGGCCTTGGTGTTGTTAGGTTCAGAAAGAATATGCATTGGAGAGCAGGATAAGAGAGATGACGAAGAATACGAAGGAGACATCAACACCAGTCACATATCCATGGGAGACATCAACGAGGAGAAGAATATTAGAGACCACCTTCGCTGTTCTCTTCATGCTGAGATTATTTTTCATGGGCACATTTTTTCCCCTTAATTATTTGTTGGGTTCTTTAGCTTTTCTTTGATTGTGATAGTTTGCTCTATGTTTTTCGATGTGCAGTCAAGGTGTTTGATATAATGAGCCTATTAATTTTTTGATTGCACGTTTTAATTAGCGTTCATACTAATTTTTTGATTGCACGTTTTGATTGCAAGTTATTGAGGTTATACTTGGGGCCCAAGTGAATTTATTTTTTTCATTTCATTAACTTCTTACATTGTTTATTTCTATTTAATAAGATGAAAGATTGTGTCTTGGTTTTGAGTGATGATGTTGTATTATAGAGGTAACATAAAGATATACAAAAGTACTGGAAAACTTTGCTCTTCATTGAACATTTTGAAAGATTCATTGTGTGGCTGAATTATCATTGAGTGTGATATATGAACGATTCATTTGATACCTGCAAAAATATTTTTTTTTGTGTCTGAATATGAAAGATATGCAATTTTTGTGGCTGAATATGAAAGATATGCAAAATTATATATATGAAAGATATACAAAAGTTTTGCAGCCTGTGAATTATCATTTGGGTCCTATGGTTATGTGTAATTATCGTTGCTAGGATCCTCCTATTAGTTTCATTTCCATGGGATCAAACTATCAGATCCAGTTTCATTTGCTTCTTAACTTAATATTATCATTGATGTATGCTTTCATGCCTGTAATGTGCAATACTTATTTAGCCTTTATCTGCAGTTTCATTATACATTATGTAGATTATTTGTTAAATATTTGATATTTTGTGTCAAACAACCCAACTTTTTTCCTCATGCTAATGAGTAAATACGTTCTACCACCGACATAATGTGTAATATCTATATCTGCATTGCATTTATCTTATAAATACATTTCTACCACCAACATGATAAGTAAAATCTGTATTCACATCACCATGGAATTGCAGGTGGATTACTCATGCACCCCTGAAGAAGTACAACATCACTTCCAGGTTTGTGGGACAGTGGACAGGGTTACCATTCTCATCGACAAGTTTGGTCAACCCAAGGGACTTGCTTATGTGGAATTTCTGGAGGTTGAAGCTGTTCAAGAAGCTCTCCAACTAAATGAATCTAAATTACATTACCGACAGCTGAAAGTGAGTTTTCTGGTATGTTTAACTTGCACTTCAGCATTCATGTCAGTCATCTTATTCTACATTTGTCATGATTCATCTCCCTCAAATAATTGATGCATCAGTTGGCATGGTCGGCATGGCATGTGAGACTTTTTGAGAATTTAGTTAATATTTAGTTATTTATTTATATTTGGGTTTTTACCTGAATATGTGCAGCTGTAGTCTCTTCTCTCTACAGATACCAAATACACTGTAAA
>JAULAV010007720.1:0-14764 GCA_030789695.1 Scilla litardierei | reverse complement strand
CTATGTATATCCATGTATACATAACCATATCAAATTATGACTGGATGTCACATAAATCCCAAAGGGTGCCACTGTTCATACATACTGCCAATCAATTCGTCGTAACCCATAACACCACTTACTAATAGGGGTGGGCAGAAATCCCGAATCCGCTTCCGAACCCGGTTCCGAATCCGCATATTTGGACAAACCGGATTCGGAATCGGATTCGGGGACAAAAACTCCATCCGATTTACAATCGGATCGGAATCGGAATAGAGTGCCACATAGCGAGCCCGACCCGATTCCGAATGGTAATCAATGCCTCGGGCCACGGAATTTCCCACAGCGACTATGTGTGATTACTTAGCTGTGGGGTCTCTTAAAAAAAACTTATTTAAGCCATCGTAGCTGTCGCAAGATGCCCGATGTGGGACAAAATGGGTGTGATCTTTCAATTAACGCTTCCGGAACTTAACTTTGTAGGATGATTAAATGCATTGCTGGGTTATGAAATCATATATGAATTCTATACTTTCTAGGACTAAATGGATAGTGCAAGAATGGATTATTAAATTCATTCTTACAACTCACATAAGAATCAAGATTATGACATTTGAGTGGCAGAGTTTCATAACATTTAGTCAGCTTCTGATAGGTAGACTAACGATTATTTTACTAAAGATTATTAATCCACATAAGAGTCAAGATTATTTTTCTTTAGTCAGCGACTACGTGTGAATTATATACGAATTAATAATTCGGAAGCAGCGTTCTTCATAAGACCAACCGAATGTGTCCATATGAAGAAGCCCCCAAGCTGCAAGAGTAAGAACACGGTGTAACTATATAATTTTTTAAGTCTGCTCTGTCTGAGCAAGGTTGAAAGTGCCAGTGCCAGTGGAAGAAACAATGTACCTTGGTTTATAACTTGCCTATAGACAACAAGCCAATGAACAACATTTATTATGTTTATGATGTATCATAAATGATGTTCCTCCACAAACAGAGACTTGCGTATAGTCCCACATCGGTCATAATAAAGACCAAAATGCAGTTTATAATAACATGTTTCACCCCACCATTCGAAATTAATTAGCCGGTTGCCTCATGTTGTTTCGGAGTCGCTTTCGTTGGGCTCTTTGGGAAAGCGGAATCGGGTTTTGGGTTGAATGTGTTGTTCCGATTATGAAATCGGATTTTATCTATCCGGATCCGAGATTTCGGAATCGGACTTCGGATTTGTTTTTGTTTTTCCAAACCGATTTCATTCGGATTCGGATTCGGTTTCTCCAAAAAAAATCGGATTTTTCCGATGCCCACCCCTACTTACTAATTATATAACAAAAATAGTTGACTGACACATTTTGTTTTGCTAATAATGTATATAACAATATTTATATGCTACGGTGCAGTATTCAAAAAGGAGGAAGTACCCTTAGTTCTTAAAAAAAACATGCACTCACCTTCCATTACGTTCGAGTGCCGTCAGTTCTGGCATGCGGGCACGGCGCGGTGCGGCTGCAGTTGCCCGGTGACTGGCGATGGGCGAGCTCCGTACGGTGGCGGCGACTGGGGCGACGACGAGCGGCGGTGACTGGGCACTGTTGAGTATTCAGAGGAAGAAGAGTTGGGAAGGCGGCGTATCCGGTAGAGATGCGCAGGCGATCGGTGCAGACGACTTCGACCCGAGGCGCTGGACGGACGGCGGCGCCCGGAGCGAACTTCGAACGGAGGGGGAGGAGATGGCGCTGCGGAAGGGTGCTACGGCGGCTCCGTGCGGCCTCGGCGTCGTCGGGGACGTTGGTGGGTGCTCCCTGGTCGGAGGCGGGAGGCGCTGCGAATGGGTTGAAGGGAGAGGCCGCCGGAGTAAGGGTCGGAAGTCGAAGCGGCGGTGGAGGCTATCGAACAGAGGCGCTCTGGCCGGAGGGCGTGGAGGAGATGAAGGCGTCGAGTCCCTAGGCGTTGCTGGGGAAGGCACAACACGGGCGGCGATGTGGCGGGGTCACCGGCAGTCGTGGCGGTGAGGCGTGGGGTTGTGTGTGATCTGCGGTGAGGGGAAGCGGTGGTTGTCGATGGGAGGAGACGCCAGAGGGAGGGGGCGAGGTCGCCGTGCGGGTGTGACTCGGAGGGTTTGCCGGCGAGATCGGAAGTCACGGGAGGCGCTGGGGATCTCACAGTCGATGCCTATGCGAGGAGGAGGCCGGTGTCGTTTCGTTGGTCGGAGGCGAGCGGAAAGAGATGCCGGCGGGTGAAAGGAGTCATCGGGGTGGCGAGCTGGGCTGACGGCGTCGCGGCGGGGAGCTGCGAGATGTGTTGATGGCGAGGGGGCCGCGCGTTCTCTGCTTCGCGTGGAGGAGAAAGAAAGCAAGGGCGGCGGCCTGTGTTGGGTTGTGAAGCTAGGGTTTAGGCCTCTAGGGTTTTTACAAGGAAGTAGGGGCGGCTGTGAAGATGTAGGGAGAATAAAACTAGGTTTTATAAGGAGAGATAGGAATATAGGTTGCTGCTCTTGATGTTGGCCTAGGGTTTTATTATAAAGAATAGGGTTAGATCAAAGGACAGCACGTGGGTATGGGTGATGGCTTCAGGTTTTAGTTTTCTATTTGATTTCTTTTTGTGTGTGTGTGTGTTAATGTTGTGTGCGTGAGTGGGGTTCGGCCTAGGGTAGTTTTAGGAAATAGGATTGAATTCATACTAGAAGATATTTAAAATTTTAATTAATAGGATTAGAATTAAATGAGTCTTATTAGGGGAAATAAGGGCTAATTAAGTATATGTTTAATGGGTTCTAACATGGAAAGTAGGTTAAACATTTGAAAAGTTTTAAATTCAAATTGAATTTTGAAATGAATACTAAAAATAGATTTTATGAAGAGGGATTTAAAAATGGAAGGCTGCTTGAAATTTAAAATTTAAAAGTTCAAATTCGAAATTCGAATTCGAAAGCCTAAACTAATTATAAAAAGGTATTTCTAAAATAATTATAAAAAGAATTTATTGTACTTTAAAATAACAATGATATAAATGAGTATGCAAAAACAGAAGTGGATACGGATACGGGTACGGAGACAGAATGTCAAACAACGGATACTGGGGAGAAATACGAGAGGGAAAATCGGATAAAAGTAATGATAGAAACCGGTCGTTACACTAACCATTGAGGTATATACCAACTGTAGAAAAAGAATCTTGGAAAATAATCCTCTTTACTAATTGATATACATATAATGGAGCCATGGGCCTAAAGTGTATCAAAGCAATAGATATGGAAAAATCAAGCTTCAAAGATACACAAAGATATTGCCAAAACAAATATAACATGAAACATGTTGGCAATGTCTTAGAGGTTTGGTTTGAGACCAAAAATAACCAATAGTAAATATGATCTCAAACATACCCCAAAAGGAGAGTCAAAAATATGTTTTAAAATATTTTAAACATACTCATTTTAACTCATCCATTGACATACACATGTATCAAAAATGCATGCATGTCAATATAATCCCCAAGGTCCCCATTTTCATGAAAAAAATAAGTTTGAAAACATTTTCAAAATCATGAAACACACACAAATAATGGGTATGCTAAAGTAAACATTTAAACACAATACCCATGCAATATGCATATGTGTGAGGAACCTAAACATTAGGGAACTAAACCCAAGAGGAGTTTTATTTCCTAATGTAATCACATGAGGTGATCACATCCCTAACTAGAGAGTTGATGTAATTATCTCTCTCTTGCACACTAACCTTAGTGGGAATCCATAAACTCAAGGATTTCCTAGGCAAGAGTTTTGCCTTTGCAAGAGGGGTTGACGTGGCATGCTTAGATGTAGAAACTAATTTCTTGGCATGCAAAGAATGATGATTTTGCTTCTTTGCAAAAAATAAAAAGTCTTCATTCTTCCTCATTACCTCGTGATCTACATGCTTCTTGTTGATGTTATTGCTGTACAAGAAAGCATGGTGATCCTTCTTAGGTGCTTTAGCAATATTTCTTGTCTTTGCACCATAAGAGGAATTAGAGGTAGGTTTGAGTACCACATTTTGAATATAACCCAAACCTCCTCTATGACTTGTCGGATGTTGTTTTTCCAACAAATCGTGGAGTGAATCCCTAGAATACACAAAGCTTTTGAGCTTTCGGGATTCCTCTTCACATTTCAACGTAAGTTGTTGAATGCGAGTTTCTAAGCTAAGGTTTTGAGCAACAAGATTTTCATTAGTTAAACTCAATTCCTTAACTTGAGAGAGAAGTGTGTGTCTCTCACTAGTGTCACAAACATGCAACACATCATGATTATTTACATAAGTTGATTCTAAAGCATGCACCCTACTCATTGCATTCTTAAGATTAGCTTTCATTTTATCATATGAGTTGATGCACTTACTTGCCAAGTTAGAGACCATATTGAGGCGGTAATCGAGCTCCTCGTAGGATATCTTTTCCTCCTCAACTTCCTTAGCGCTTTCCTCCTTGACTTCCTCATCTCTTTCCTCCTCGCTTGAGCTTGACGAAGACGCTTCCTCATTAGCCAGGAAGCACATTTCTTCTTTGGAGTTGTAAGAGTTGAGCCATGCTTCCACCTCATCTTCATTTAAGCCAGAGGGGATTGGTGTAGGAGCAATTGTTGCTACAAAGCACGCATGAGCATCGTCCTTTGCGTCATCCTATTCATTACTTGATGTATCCTCACTCGAATCATCAAAAGTCCCAACAAGTCCCTTCTTGTGATTTTTGGACTTGGACTTCCCTTTCCAATGCTTCTTCCCTTTACCCTTGTAAGTTTCATTGGTGGGTTTGGAAGGGCATTCGGTGGATAGGTGACCTTTTCCACTGCAAGTGTAACAAGTAGGAACCTTGTTAGAATTGGAGGCAAACTTTGACAAAGACTTACCTTGCTTGCACTTGAGGAATGCCTTGAATTGTTCGGCAAGATCCTCAATTTCTTCTCCACTTGCTTCTTCTAGTTCATCTTCTTCACTAGGAGCTTCTCGATGGAATTTTTTCCTCCACTTGATTGGCTCCTCCTTGGTATAGAATGCAATCCCCTTTTGCTTCTCCGACTTCTCGGGCTTTGATGGTTGAATCTCCTTCTTGTGTTGAAGCTTCACTTCATACGCCATGAGATTACCAATGCACTCCTCAACGGTGTATTTGGACGCGTCATATGACTCCAAAATTCCGTTGGCCTTTGACTCCCAATGAGGTGTGAGAGAGTCAAGGATCTTCTCTACACGATCCTCTTAAGAAATCATCTTCCTAAGTCCCTCCAAAGCTTTCACGATATCAGTGAACCTTGTGAACATCTCTGAAATGCTTTTGCCTTCCTGCATCTTAAATGTTTTATATTTAGATCTAAACACAGTTTGTTTAGATTTCTTTACCTTAGTAGTCCCTTCATAACATATCTCCAACGTATGCCAAATTTCATTGGCCGTTTTACACATGGTGATGCAGTTGAACTCATTTGCTGAGAGGGCGCAATGGAATGCATTCATATCACTCGCATTGAACTTGATCGAGTCCTTCTCCACCTTTGTCCTTGAAGCCGCAGGTGTAGTGGGCTTCTCAAATGGCACCTCTGTGATGTCCCATAGGTCTTGACCCTCCATATAGATCATCAATCTGATCTTCCAACATGGGTAGTTGGTTCCGTTGAAGAGCGGGGGTCGAACGGTTAAATGACCTTCTTCATGAGACACGGATGAGGCATTGAATGCCATCATTGCATTATGCTATAACCTCGCTCTGATACCAATTGTAAGGATCGCCTTACCTTTGCAATACTAACAACACACACTAGAGGGGAGGTAAATAGTGTAATGGAAATAAAATTGTCCAATTAAAATTAAACTTGCAAATGCAGAATAATAAATGCAAGAAGAGGAAATAATTGACACAATCAATCCAAACGCAAACACAAGATTTTACCCTGGTTCCCCAAACTTGGTTACGTCCAGCCACACCAATATTCATTATATTCCCACAAAGAGAAGTGAATATAAATCTCACAAAGAGATACCCCACCAAAAGGATTTTGCCCTACACAAGGACACAACCAACCCTACACGAGGGTTAAGACTACCAAGAGAATCACTAACTCCCACTTAGAGAATTAGGATTAGCCATACACTAGAACACTAAACTCCAACTAAGAGAGTTACTTCTACAAAGAGAGTTATTCCCACAAAGAGAATATCCTAATTCCACAAAGAGATAAACTCCTACAAAGAGAGAAAGACTAATTCTCACAAAGAGAATTAGAGTTACAAGAATCACCAAGTAAAATAAATACTCTTACCTATGCCTTGAGATGCTTACTCATAAATGAATGCAAGGCATGGAAGAGGATCTCCAAGTGTTGAGATATGCTTGAAAGCACTTGGATGAATTTCCTTGAGCTGGACTTCAATGCATGAAGAGGAATGAGAGCTCAAAAGAGGGAATGAGAGAGTTTATGAGTGGCTTATGGATCTCTTGTGATTTTCAATTGCATCAAGAAGTTCTAGAGATATCAGCACACCCATATATATATGAACCCTATATCAACCCTCAAAACCCAAGAAAACAGCCAACAACCCAAAGCTGCAGCGGCTAGAAACTGGGAGAAAACGACATCAACAGTCGACTGATCAACGGATAGAAAATATCCAATGGCTATAATCTGATCCAGGACAGTCGACTGAAGAAGATAATACAGTCGACTGAAAACAAGACGTGCGCATGTAAGACCTTCAGCAGGCGACTGCTGCAGGGGATGGAATAAAACAGAGAGCTACATTCTTTCTCCAGATTAGAATACAGGCGACTGATGTCAATAAAACAGTCGACTGTAAAATAGTCAGGCGATTGTACTTCCTTCATCGGTCGTCTTCTGCAGAAGATGGAGAAAAAACAAAAAGAGGCAGATATTGCACTTACGCTACTCAGACGAATGTTGACCAATTTCAAGGCGACTGTAAATATATATGCGACTGTAAATTGAGCAGCAGTTGACTAAAGCGAAGAGCTCAAGTAGAGTCAATTGAAATGTTGACTTGAGCATTGCATATCAGTCGACTTTAGAAGGATCGACAGGCGACTGGAAATCACCCAGTCGACTGTAAATCTCTCAACAGGCGACTGATGGAAAGCCAGAGACTCCAAGTGAGTCTCTGGACAAGATGAACCTATTAGGTTGGATTCTATGATAATCCTAAGGCTCACTAAGATGGCTAATGCATGAATGAGTAGACCATCTATCAAGGCATTACATTAACCTAGACTCAAATGAGAGAGAAAGCAATAAAGGAAATATTACATGGATTACATTGCTTTCCTTAGAGTTTAAGTCTTCAATCTTGATGCCTTGAAGCTCTCCATCATCTCTAAGCTTTGGCACCCATTGATTCCAAGCTTTGGCCCTTCTCCACTTGATGTCCATCCTTGCACCAAGTGATTAGTCTCTAAGAAAGATATTCTTGAAATGAAACTGTGAGACTAAAACACAAGAGTTATCAGCAACAATATAATGTTGTGATCATCATCAAAATAAGATTGGTATGAAACACCAATACTCAAAAACACTTAGCAGAAGTTTGAGAGCCCTAGGCCGCTCCATCAAGCAGACCAACTGCTCGACCGAGTGTAATCAAAATAGATTGAAGATTTCAAGGGTTTCTTCATCCACCGTAGCTCGACAGAGCAAGCATGGCGACTCGACCGAGTAGAGCTTCTACTCGAGTGAGCACAATCAAAACAATACGCTAATTCCAAATACTTTTCAAGCCCACTATAGCTCGATCGAGCTGAGGGGCTACTCAACCGAGTAGTCTACATCAGCTCTAGGTCAAAGAAGCAGCAAAGCGGAGCCGCACATCTAGCTCGATCGAGCGGCGCCACTACTCGACCGAGTAGGGCACCGCAGCCTGACTATCTAGTGGGCCCGATTGCCTATGACTTGAGATTTTGTGGGGTCCATCCTCCTTGTATATAAGCACAATTTTTACCCTAGATTATGGGGCATGTTATTTTACTTAGTTTTAATTTTAGTTTAGTTTTCTTATAGATTTTCCATAGCCGTCACTATTTTGTAGAAGTCAAAGATTGGATTTTTATATATTGCTTTTGCTTGGAATCTTGCGATCTTAACTCTCTGCGATTGCCTATCGTTATTCGGCGCTTTGTTAATAATTTCTAATCTTTATATGCTTATTCCAATGTCTTCTATTGCGATTGTGATTTCTCTTGCTTTATTAAATCTTCTATTGTTATTTCCATGCATTCTGAGTAGTCTTGTCTAAGGCAATGGATTAGCCCTATGATCTTAGGATTTAGATGTAAAGTTAGGATTTTTAGGTTGTTTTGGTATAAAAGGGATGTGTTTTGGTTGATCCAGCAAAGTTTGTAAGAGATTCAAAATAGGGTTCGTGACCATGATAGTGGCATGCACTTTGGACGGATATCCTAAGAACTTAATTAGGCACGTTAGTGAATTCAATAGAGTTCGTGACCACGATAGTGGCACATACTTTGATGGTCTCCACCGTCTTATTATATCACTAATTGATAACTACGATAGTAACATCAATGAGAGCCACCAAATCACAGATTGAAGCTTTATCCACAATAGTGGCATGAGTGGAGATTGAGAGTAGTTGTCGATCGTAATGCACGGATCGCGTGTGAGGCCATCCACGATGGTGGGTCTAAGCATGGGATACGTCTGGCGAGTGGGATGACGATATTTGGCATGAGTTCTACATTTTAGATGCGACAATCTCTTTCTAATAAAGCCAACTCAACATAAGGATTCTAACCTAGCATTGCCATCCGACGATCCTAGCGGTGACTCATATTGCCCTAGTCTCATATATTGCTAATAACCTTAGGAAAGATAACATTTAAAACAACCATATTTGAATACGCCCTGCTAGCATTGTTCTGAGATCTAGACAATGCCCAAGACTATACAAGCTTCTGCCTCCCTGTGGTTTCGACATTTTACTATATTACAAAGCATTGACACCCGTGCACTTGCGGTAGTTTCCGGGTGTAAATTCGGAGCGCATCAATCATCTCCTAGGCAATTGTATTTTTGTCAATAGGCGTCTGCCAAATTGTCACCATTTTTCCTGAGAAATGGCTCAAAATTTCTTCAAAATTTTACTGTGAAGCAGGCACTTGTAAGTCATTTCACAGACGACTGTCCAAATCCCAGGATTGTATTTTCTTCTACATGCGCATGTCTGCTTTCTGGGTCATATTTATTATCGTTTGACAGGCGACTGCACGTTGTGCATTAGTCGTCTATCCGTCGAGTTCAGCGGTTTGTAGCCCATGATATGAGCCGTTCCTTTTGATCTAACGGCCCAGATCTCTCCCACGATTTCTTATAACTCGTGGTTTTCAAATCCCAGAGTCTCATTCATCCTTCCAATCGACTGCTCCTCCTCCTTCCTCGGACGTTCAAGTCTCGTCTGGCCATCCTCCACGATATGAGCTGTCTATCGGGGACCTTAGACAACGCTTGTTTAGTACAAGCACTGTTAAAGGTCCCAATAGACAGCGCTTTTTTAGTACAAGCGCTGTTAAAGGTCCACCATAGACATCGCTTGTACTAAATAAGTGTTGTCTAACTGGGACCTTTAACTTCGCTTGTTTAGTATAAGAGATGTAAAAGGTCACAATAGACATGGCTTATTAAGTAAAAGCACTGTCAAATGTCACAATAAACAACGCTTTTTTAGTACAAGCGCTGTCTATGGTTGACTTTTAACAGTGCTTGTACTAAACAAGCGCTGTCTATCTGGGACCTTAGACATCGCTTGTACTAAACAAGCGTTGTCTAAGGTCCCAGATAGATAGCGCTTGTTTAGTACAAGCAATGTTAAAGGTCCACCACAGACATCGCTTGGACTAAAAAACTGCTGTCTATCTGGAACCTTTGACATCGTAAATGGATCCAATTCATTTTTACATCGTATATGGATAATAACTTATAGTGGGTTTAAAAGCCAAAAGGAGGAATCATTTTGAACGATGGAAGGATAAGAAGGAAATAATTTCAAATCAAAATCAGTATATGGGCAAAGAAGAGGCCAAAGCAAAATATGGTTATAGAACCTTGATGTTTACGAGACAAAGCAACCGAGAAAACATGACGAATTAATAATACGCTAATGTTAACCACACTAGTACATGAATAAAGAATGGTATGTAATTGTGCCATGTAAATGAAAATAGTTACAGTTATCTCAAAAAGCTATTCACCACGGAGTTCATTGTTGCAACTAAAATTGGCTAAATGCCACCAGTCAAAGTTGGGTTTTAATTTTTACCACTAAATTTAAAAACTTTGCTAGAATAACACCCTAACGGAAATAGTGACGAAAATACCCCTGAACAAAAAGTAAAAAAAGTAAAATCCCTTCGAATAACTCATTTTCACCGTCGTTTGCACTCCTCCAATTTGCCGCCCAAAATCGCCCTTCTTCCTCCTCTCCGACCATCCCTCCGGCGATCCCGTCCTGATCCGCATCTCACGCAACTGCAACGCTCCCAAACAACGAACCATCAAAGCCGTCACCGCGTCGCCAACTCATACGGCTTAGACCTCGTAAAGCGAAGACGACGCAGAAATCACAACACCGCCGTACTCAAGCGACTTTTTGTTGAACCAGGTAAGTGATTTCGAATATTTAGCTTCGCATTTTGGAATTTTTTTGCAATTTTGTAAAAGTTTTTTTTGGGGAATTAATTTAGGGTTTTGGGAAGAATACAATTTGAGAAGAATACGAAGATGTTAAGTTATCACACTACTCAACTTGCATGTTAAGCAAAATAAGTTTGTTTGAAGACGTGCATCAATATGCAGTAAAATACGTTGGAAAACATTAGTAAACGCTGGTTTACGTTACAAATAGAAGCGCATATCAGCGCATATCAGCGCAAATTGGTGTATATCAGCGTAAATCAGTGCATATCAGTTAATTTATGCTACATACCTAAATAGGAAGCACTTTTATTCGAGGAGCAGCATGTTTTTGTACTTTTTTGGCAAAATACGATGTTATACGATGTAAAACACTGATTTATTAGGAAAATAAGTTGTCTTATTTGTGTTGTATGCTTACTTGGAGTTGTGCATACCAGAAAGTTGCTTAATTGGACATTTGCATCAATATGCGGTAAAATACGCTGGTTTACGTTAAAAATTGCAGCGCATCTCAGCGCATATCAGCACAAATTGGTGTATAGCAGCGTAAATCAGTGCTTATCAGTTAATTTGACGGGATAATGATACGTACCTAACTAGGAAGCACCTTTATGCGTGAAGCAGCATGTTTTGGTATTTTTCTTTGTAAAATACAATGTTATACGATGTAAAACACTGATTTAATTGGAAAATATGTTGTCTTATTTGTGTTGTACGCTTACTTGGAGTTGTGCATACCAGAAAGTTGCTTAATTGGACATTTGCATCAATATGCGGTAAAAACGCTGGTTTACGTTAAAAATTGAAGCGCATATCAGCGCATCTCAGCGCATCTCAGCGCATCTCAGCGTAAATTGGTGTATATCAGCGTAAATCAGTGTTTATCAGTTAATTTGACGGGATAATGATACGTACCTAACTAGGAAGCACTTTTATGCGAGGAGCAGCATGTTTTGGTATTTTTCTTTGTAAAATACATTGTTATACGATGTAAAACACTGATTTAAATGGAAAATATGTTGTCTTATTTGTGTTGTACGCTTACTTGGAGTTGTGCATACCAGAAAGTTGCTTAATTGGACATTTGCATCAATATGCGGTAAAATACGCTGGTTTACGATAAAAATTGCAGCGCATATCAGCGCATCTCAGCGCAAATTGGTGTATATCAGCGTAAATCAGTGTTTATCAGTTAATTTATGCTACATACTTAACTAGGAATCACTTTTATGCGTTGAGCAGCATGTTTTTGTATTTTGCTTTGTAAAATACGATGTTATACGCTTACACTGTTATACGCAAACTTAATTATCTAATATCCTGATATGTTTTGCGTTATGTAGATGGGTAAAATCAAATTTAATAATCGGGCTTCCGTGGAATGCATACGAGAGGCTAGGGCATACTTGGACGAAGATGCCTTCCAGAAAATGTTGAAGGAGTACAATTTCATATGGTACTTGTCTAAGCTTGAGCAATTCCCGATACAAAGTCCTACTTTGCATTGGTTATTATCTAGAGGGGAGGTTGAAAGCAGTACCAGCCCAAATAAACCCGCATTAAAGTTTAACATAGCCGGGCATTGGCATACATTTGGGCATGTGGAATTTGCGCTTGTTACTGGCTTACCATTCGGGGAGTTCCCGAATTGTGACGAGGAAGCAGAGACACCATTCCGGGCATTCCTTGACACCGCTACCCTTCGATTTTCAGATGTGATGGCCAAGCTCGGTACCGAGGCCCTTCAAAATCCTGGCAGCGTAGAAATTCGCAAGCTTGCTGTGCTTTACATCATCCACAGCATGGTCTTCGTGAAAGACGCTGGGAATATTGTGCATCCAAGGGCCATATGTTTGGCAGATGATCCGGAGCTGTTCAATTCATACCCATGGGGAAGAATGGTGTATGAAGAATTGGTGAAGGAGTAGGCACACATGTTGATCAGGGTTAGGAAACCTGGTGTGGCACATCTGAAGGTTGGGACGTTCCCATTTGCTATTCAAGCATGGGTTCTAGAGTGTCTTTTGCCAGATTTCGCTGCTGCCCTTGGCTAGGAGGGTGTCTGGGAACCCTCTTCCAAGGATCTTTCGATGGGATTCATCACACGCGTTGCCAGGTGGCTATTCCCTAGCTAGGCAGACTATATTTGACGTTGAAGATGTAAGAATGGACTTATCTTTCAATATCCTTTTGTTTATTCATTATGTAAAATGATATGACACTGTATGCACTCAAATACACTAGTATACGCCCAAATACGCCAATATACACCAGTGTGCGGCGCAGTATACTAGTGTATATTAGTGTATACTGATGTATATTGGTGTATGTGAACGTAACATAGCTTTTTCCATACCACATAGTTATTTTTTCATTGTTATTGCAGTTATCTTGCAATATCCTTTTGTTTTTTCATTATATAAAATGATATGACACTGTATGCACTCAAATACACTAGTATACGCCCAAATACGCCAATATACACCAGTGTGCGGCGCAGTATACTAGTGTATATTAGCGTATACTGATGTATATTGGTGTATGTGAACGTAACATAGCTTTTTCCATACCACATAGTTATTTTGTCATTGTTATTGCAGTTATCTTGCAATATCCTTTTGTTTTTTCATTATATAAAATGATATGACACTGTATGCACTCAAATACATTGGTATACGCCCAAATACGCCAATATACACCTGTGTGCGCCGCCGTATACTAGTGTATATCAGTGTATAGTGATGTATATTGGTGTATGTTAACGTAACACAGCTTTTTCCATACCACATAGTTATTTTTTCATTGTTCTTGCAGTTATCTTTCAATATCCTTTTGTTTTTTCATTATATAAAAGGATATGACACTGTATGCACTCAAATACACTAGTATACGCCCAAATACGCCAATATACACCAGTGTACGGCAACGTATACTAGTGTATATTAGCGTATACTGATGTATATTGGTGTATGTTCGCTTTTTCCACACCATAGACTTATTTTTTTATTGTTCTTGCAGTTACCTTTCATGCGATTAACACCAGAAGCCGCAGAATTGGAAATTGATTACTATAATGGAGTCCGAACTTTCCTTGATTACAGACCGGCTTTTCTAGGATATTCAATGCCTCCTGGTGGAGATGATGAAGAGAAGGTTCCCGGGCTTCTAAACTTGACGTTGGCTCTGAAGAATCTAGAAAAGAAGATGGACGAGAGCAACAAGAAGATGGAAGATCGGATAACAGTGTTGGAGGGGAGGGTGGCCTCTTTGGAGAAGGATAGGTTGGATGTCAAGAGGGTTGAGATAAATGTTGCGAAGCGAGTGAAGGAAATTTTTTCCTATCAGACAGCCATGGCTATTTTCAAAATGGAGAGGCAACTGAGGGCTGAACTTAACCTCCAACCTCCAACAAATGAACCCCCTACAGCGATCGAAATCAATGAGGATGAAAAGTGTTTTGATGGTGCGGCGGATATTGACGAGGCTGGTTTTGACATGCCTGCCATGTCTGGGGCTATCTCTGCTGAAGTTAGTGCTGCGGTCGAGGAACACAAGAGTCAAATTAACATAGCTGGACGACCTATGAGGACGAAGAGGCCTGCAGCTGCAGTTATTAGCCCATACCAGAAAACATGAAGGCCAAAAAAAACCAAGGAAGAAGAAGGGTGATGATAAAGATGCTGAGAAGAAGAATCAAGCGCTGATATGCTATGCCGAAAAAGAAGCCCAAGCTGAAAAAGAAAATCTTATTGATTTACCCCTATCCACCCCTACTACAACGGATTTCTCGTACGATACTTCGAGGTTTGATTTGTTAAGATCATGGGTGTCTAAGAATCTATCAAGGGCCGAAGTAGCTGGACTAGTGCCTAGGGTGAAGACATTGGATTCCATCTCTTGCAAGACCTTGGAAGTGCTCATTTCTGCAAGAGGTTGGCTAAGTAGTGAGGTATGTACTAATATTATTTCTTTATTTCATTGTTCTTGCTGAATTCTTGTAATATTCTTAGGTTTTTTATTTATATACAATGATATGCGCCTAAATACGCTATGATACGCCCAAATACACCAACATACACCGGT
>JAULAV010007719.1:0-18468 GCA_030789695.1 Scilla litardierei | reverse complement strand
CCAAACCAGAGAAGGGCACGGGCCGGGCTACGCGCCCGCTCCCCCCCTCAAGACCTCTGGGGCAGGGCCAACCCTAGCCACCCAAACCAGAGAAGGGCACGGGCCGGGCTACGCGCCCGCTCCCCCCCTCAAAACCTCTGGGGCAGGGCCAACCCTAGCCACCCAAACCAGAGAAGGGCACGGGCCGGGCTACGCGCCCGCTCCCCCCCTCAAGACCTCTGGGGCAGGGCCAACCCTAGCCACCCAAACCAGAGAAGGGCACGGGCCGGGCTACGCGCCCGCTCTCCCCCTCAAGACCTCTGGGGTAGGGCCAACCCTAGCCACCCAAACCAGAGAAGGGCACGGGCCGGGCTACGCGCCCGCTCCCCCCCTTAAGACCTCTGGGGCAGGGCCAACCCTAGCCACCCAAACCAGAGAAGGGCACGGGATGGGCTACGCGCCCGCTCCCCCCCTCAAGACCTCTGGGGCAGGGCCAACCCTAGCCACCCAAACCAGAGAAGGGCACGGGCCGGGCTACGCGCCCGCTCCCCCCCTCAAGACCTCTGGGGCAGGGCCAACCCTTGCCACCCAAACCACAGAAGGGCACGGGATGGGCTACGCGCCCGCTCCCCCTCTCAAGACCTCTGGGGCAGGGCCAACCCTAGCCACCCAAACCAGAGAAGGGCACGGGCCGGGCTACGCGCCCGCTCCCCCCCCCTCGAGACCTCTGGGGCAGGGCCAACCCTAGCCACCCAAACCAGAGGAGGGCACGGGCCGGGCTACGCGCCCGCTCCCCCCCTCGAGACCTCTGGGGCAGGGCCAACCCTAGCCACCCAAACCAGAGGAGGGCACGGGCCGGGCTACGCGCCCGCTCCCCCCCTCAAGACCTCTGGGACAGGGCCAACCCTAGCCACCCAAACCAGAGAAGGGCACGGGCTGGGCTACGCGCCCGCTCCCCCCCTCAAGACCTATGGGGCAGGGCCAACCCTTGCCACCCAAACCACAGAAGGGCACGGGCCGGGCTACGCGCCCGCTCCCCCTCTCAAGACCTCGGGGGCAGGGCCAACCCTAGCCACCCAAACCAGAGAAGGGCACGGGCCGGGCTACGCGCTCGCTCCCCCCCTCGAGACCTCTGGGGCAGGGCCAACCCTAGCCACCCAAACCAGAGAAGGGCACGGGCCGGGCTACGCGCCCGCTCCCCCCCTCAAGACCTCTGGGGCAGGGCCAACCCTAGCCACCCAAACCAGAGAAGGGTACGGGTCGGGCTACGCGCCCGCTCCCCCCCTCAAGACCTCTGGGGCAGGGCCAACCCTAGCCACCCAAACCAGAGAAGGGCACGGGCCGGGCTACGCGCTCGCTCCCCCCCTCAAGACCTCTGGGGCAGGGCCAACCCTAGCCACCCAAACCAGAAAAGGGCACGGGCCGGGCTACGCGCCCGCTCCCCCCCTCAAGACCTTTGGGGTAGGGCCAACCCTAGCCACCCAAACCAGAGAAGGGCACGGGCCGGGCTACGCGCCCGCTCCCCCCCTCAAGACCTATGGGGCAGGGCCAACCCTAGCCACCCAAACCAGAGAAGGGCACGGGCCGGGCTACGCGCCCGCTCCCCCCCTCAAGACCTCTGGGGCAGGGCCAACCCGAGCCACCCAAACCAGAGAAGGGCACGGGCCAGGCTACGCGCCCGCTCCCCCCCTCAAGACCTCTGGGGCAGGGCCAACCCTAGCCACCCAAACCAGAGAAGGGCACGGGCCGGGCTACGCGCCCGCTCCCCCCCTCAAGACCTCTGGGGCAGGGCCAACCCTAGCCACCCAAACCAGAGAAGGGCACGGGCCGGGCTACGCGCCCGCTCCCCCCCTCAAGACCTCTGGGGCAGGTCCAACCCTAGCCACCCAAACCAGAGAAGGGCACGGGCCGGGCTACGCGCCCGCTCCCCCCCCTCAAGACCTCTGGGGCAGGGCCAACCCTAGCCACCCAAACCAGAGAAGGGCACGGGCCGGGCTACGCGCCCGCTCCCCCCCTCAAGACCTCTGGGGCAGGGCCAACCCTAGCCACCCAAACCAGAGAAGGGCACGGGCCGGGCTACGCGCCCGCTCCCCCCCTCAAGACCTCTGGGGCAGGGCCAACCCTAGCCACCCAAACCAGAGAAGGGCACGGGCCGGGCTACGCGCCCGCTCCCCCCCTCAAGACCTCTGGGGCAGGGCCAACCCTAGCCACCCAAACCAGAGAAGGGCACGGGCCGGGCTACGCGCCCGCTCCCCCCCTCAAGACCTCTGGGGCAGGGCCAACCCTAGCCACCCAAACTAGAGAAGGGCACGGGCCGGGCTACGCGCCCGCTCCCCCCCTCAAGACCTCTGGGGCAGGGCCAACCCTAGCCACCCAAACCAGAGAAGGGCACGGGCCGGGCTACGCGCCCGCTCCCCCCCTCAAGACCTCTGGGGCAGGGCCAACCCTAGCCACCCAAACCAGAGAAGGGCACGGGCCGGGCTACGCGCCCGCTCCCCCCCTCAAGACCTTTGGGGCAGGGCCAACCCTAGCCACCCAAACCAGAGAAGGGCACGGGCCGGGCTACGCGCCCGCTCCCCCCCTCAAGACCTCTGGGGCAGGGCCAACCCTAGCCACCCAAACCAGAGAAGGGCACGGGCCGGGCTACGCGCCCGCTCCCCCCCTCAAGACCTCTGGGGCAGGGCCAACCCTAGCCACCCAAACCAGAGAAGGGCACGGGCCGGGCTACGCGCCCGCTCCCCCCCTCGAGACCTCTGGGGCAGGGCCAACCCTAACCACCCAAACCAGAGAAGGGCACGGGCCGGGCTACGCGCCCGCTCCCCCCCTCAAGACCTCTGGGGTAGGGCCAACCCTAGGCCACCCAAACCAGAGAAGGGCACGGGTCGGGCTACGCGCCCGCTCCCCCCCTAAAGACCTCTGGGGCAGGTCCAACCCTAGCCACCCAAACCAGAGAAGGGCACGGGCCGGGCTACGCACCCGCTCCCCCTCTCGAGACCTCTGGGGCAGGGCCAACCCTAGCCACCCAAACCAGAGAAGGGCACGGGCCGGGCTACGCGCCCGCTCCCCCCCTCAAGGCCTTTGGGGCAGGGCCAACCCTAGCCACCCAAACCAGAGAAGGGCACGGGCCGGGCTACGTGCCCGCTCCCCCCCTCAAGACCTCTGGGGCAGGGCCAACCCTAGCCACCCAAACCAGAGAAGGGCACGGGCCGGGCTACGCGCCCGCTCCCCCCCTCAAGACCTCTGGGGCAGGGCCAACCCTAGCCACCCAAACCAGAGAAGGGCACGGGCCGGGCTACGCGCCCGCTCCCCCCCTCAAGACCTCTGGGGTAGGGCCAACCCTAGCCACCCAAACCAGAGAAGGGCACGGGCCGGGCTACGCGCCCGCTCCCCCCCTCAAGACCTCTGGGGCAGGGCCAACCCTAGCCACCCAAACCAGAGAAGGGCACGGGCCGGGCTACGCGCCCGCTCCCCCCCTCAAGACCTCTGGGGCAGGGCCAACCCTAGCCACCCAAACCAGAGAAGGGAACGGGCCGGGCTACGCGCCCGCTCCCCCCCTCAAGACCTCTGGGGCAGGGCCAACCCTAGCCACCCAAACCAGAGAAGGGCACGGGCCGGGCTACGCGCCCGCTCCCCCCCCTCAAGACCTCTGGGGCAGGGCCAACCCTAGCCACCCAAACCAGAGAAGGGCACGGGCCGGGCTACGCGCCCCGCTCCCCCCCTCAAGACCTCTGGGGCAGGGCCAACCCTAGCCACCCAAACCAGAGAAGGGCACGGGCCGGGCTACGCGCCCGCTCCCCCCCTCAAGACCTCTGGGGCAGGGCCAACCCTAGCCACCCAAACCAGAGAAGGGCACGGGCCGGGCTACGCGCCCGCTCCCCCCCTCAAGACCTCTGGGGCAGGGCCAACCCTAGCCACCCAAACCAGAGAAGGGCACGGGCCGGGCTACGCGCCCGCTCCCCCCCTCAAGACCTCTGGGGCAGGGCCAACCCTAGCCACCCAAACCAGAGAAGGGCACGGGCCGGGCTACGCGCCCGCTCTCCCCCTCAAGACCTCTGGGGCAGGGCCAACCCTAGCCACCCAAACCAGAGAAGGGCACGGGCCGGGCTACGCGCCCGCTCCCCCCCTTAAGACCTCTGGGGCAGGGCCAACCCTAGCCACCCAAACCAGAGAAGGGCACGGGATGGGCTACGCGCCCGCTCCCCCCCTCAAGACCTCTGGGGCAGGGCCAACCCTAGCCACCCAAACCAGAGAAGGGCACGGGCCGGGCTACGCGCCCGCTCCCCCCCTCAAGACCTCTGGGGCAGGGCCAACCCTAGCCACCCAAACCAGAGGAGGGCACGGGCCGGGCTACGTGCCCGCTCCCCCCCTCGAGACCTCTGGGGCAGGGCCAACCCTAGCCACCCAAACCAGAGGAGGGCACGGGCCGGGCTACGTGCCCGCTCCCCCCCCTCAAGACCTCTGGGACAGGGCCAACCCTAGCCAACCAAACCAGAGAAGGGCACGGGCCGGGCTACGCGCCCGCTCCCCCCCTCAAGACCTATGGGGCAGGGCCAACCCTTGCCACCCAAACCAGAGAAGGGCACGGGCCGGGCTACGCGCCCGCTCCCCCTCTCAAGACCTCTGGGGCAGGGCCAACCCTAGCCACCCAAACCAGAGAAGGGCACGGGCCGGGCTACGCGCCCGCTCCCCCCCTCAAGACCTCTGGGGCAGGGCCAACCCTAGCCACCCAAACCAGAGAAGGGCACGGGCCGGGCTACGCGCCCGCTCCCCCCCTCAAGACCTCTGGGGCAGGGCCAACCCTAGCCACCCAAACCAGAGAAGGGCACGGGCCGGGCTACGCGCCCGCTCCCCCCCTCCCCCCCTCAAGACCTCTGGGGCAGGGCCAACCCTAGCCACCCAAACCAGAGAAGGGCACGGGCCGGGCTACGCGCCCGCTCCCCCCCTCAAGACCTCTGGGGCAGGGCCAACCCTAGCCACCCAAACCAGAGAAGGGCACGGGCCGGGCTACGCGCCCGCTCCCCCCCTCAAGACCTCTGGGGCAGGGCCAACCCGAGCCACCCAAACCAGAGAAGGGCACGGGCCGGGCTACGCGCCCGCTCCCCCCCTCGAGACCTCTGGGGCAGGGCCAACCCTAGCCACCCAAACCAGAGAAGGGCACGGGCCGGGCTACGCGCCCGCTCCCCCCCTCAAGACCTCTGGGGCAGGGCCAACCCTAGCCACCCAAACCAGAGAAGGGCACGGGCCGGGCTACGCACCCGCTCCCCCCCTCGAGACCTCTGGGGCAGGGCCAACCCTAGCCACCCAAACCAGAGAAGGGCACGGGCCGGGCTACGCGCCCGCTCCCCCCCCTCGAGACCTCTGGGGCAGGGCCAACCCTAGCCACCCAAACCAGAGAAGGGCACGGGCCGGGCTACGCGCCCGCTCCCCCCCTCAAGACCTCTGGGGCAGGGCCAACCCTAGCCACCCAAACCAGAGGAGGGCACGGGCCGGGCTACGCGCCCGCTCCCCCCCTCAAGACCTCTGGGGCAGGGCCAACCCTAGCCACCCAAACCAGAGAAGGGCACGGGCCGGGCTACGCGCCCGCTCCCCCCCTCAAGACCTCTGGGGCAGGGCCAACCCTTGCCACCCAAACCAGAGAAGGGCACGGGCCGGGCTACGCGCCCGCTCCCCCCCTCAAGACCTCTGGGGCAGGGCCAACCCTAGCCACCCAAACCAGAGAAGGGCACGGGCCGGGCTACGCGCCCGCTCCCCCCCCCTCAAGACCTCTGGGGCAGGGCCAACCCTAGCCACCCAAACCAGAGAAGGGCACGGGCCGGGCTACGCGCCCGCTCCCCCCCTCAAGACCTCTGGGGCAGGGCCAACCCTAGCCACCCAAACCAGAGAAGGGCACGGGCCGGGCTACGCGCCCGCTCCCCCCCTCAAGACCTCTGGGGCAGGGCCAACCCTAGCCACCCAAACCAGAGAAGGGCACGGGCCGGGCTACGCGCCCGCTCCCCCCCCTCAAGACCTCTGGGGCAGGGCCAACCCTAGCCACCCAAACCAGAGAAGGGCACGGGCCGGGCTACGCGCCCGCTCCCCCCCTCAAGACCTCTGGGGCAGGGCCAACCCTAGCCACCCAAACCAGAGAAGGGCACGGGCCGGGCTACGCGCCCGCTCCCCCCCTCAAGACCTCTGGGGCAGGGCCAACCCGAGCCACCCAAACCAGAGAAGGGCACGGGCCGGGCTACGCGCCCGCTCCCCCCCTCAAGACCTCTGGGGCAGGTCCAACCCTAGCCACCCAAACCAGAGAAGGGCACGGGCCGGGCTACGCGCCCGCTCCCCCCCCTCAAGACCTCTGGGGCAGGGCCAACCCTAGCCACCCAAACCAGAGAAGGGCACGGGCCGGGCTACGCGCCCGCTCCCCCCCTCAAGACCTCTGGGGCAGGGCCAACCCTAGCCACCCAAACCAGAGAAGGGCACGGGCCGGGCTACGCGCCCGCTCCCCCCCTCAAGACCTCTGGGGCAGGGCCAACCCTAGCCACCCAAACCAGAGAAGGGCACGGGCCGGGCTACGCGCCAGCTCCCCCCCTCAAGACCTCTGGGGCAGGGCCAACCCTAGCCACCCAAACCAGAGAAGGGCACGGGCCGGGCTACGCGCCCGCTCCCCCCCCTCAAGACCTCTGGGGCAGGGCCAACCCTAGCCACCCAAACCAGAGAAGGGCACGGGCCGGGCTACGCGCCCGCTCCCCCCCTCAAGACCTCTGGGGCAGGGCCAACCCTAGCCACCCAAACCAGAGAAGGGCACGGGCCGGGCTACGCGCCCGCTCCCCCCCTCGAGACCTCTGGGGCAGGGCCAACCCTAGCCACCCAAACCAGAGAAGGGCACGGGCCGGGCTACGCGCCCGCTCCCCCCCTCAAGACCTCTGGGGCAGGGCCAACCCTAGCCACCCAAACCAGAGAAGGGCACGGGCCGGGCTACGCGCCCGCTCCCCCCCTCAAGACCTCTGGGGCAGGGCCAACCCTAGCCACCCAAACCAGAGAAGGGCACGGGCCGGGCTACGCGCCCGCTCCCCCCCTCGAGACCTCTGGGGCAGGGCCAACCCTAGCCACCCAAACCAGAGAAGGGCACGGGCCGGGCTACGCGCCCGCTCCCCCCCCTCAAGACCTTTGGGGCAGGGCCAACCCTAGCCACCCAAACCAGAGAAGGGCACGGGCCGGGCTACGCGCCCGCTCCCCCCCTCAAGACCTCTGGGGCAGGGCCAACCCTAGCCACCCAAACCAGAGAAGGGCACGGGCCGGGCTACGCGCCCGCTCCCCCCCTCAAGACCTCTGGGGCAGGGCCAACCCTAGCCACCCAAACCAGAGAAGGGCACGGGCCGGGCTACGCGCCCGCTCCCCCCCTCAAGACCTCTGGGGCAGGGCCAACCCTAGCCACCCAAACCAGAGAAGGGCACGGGCCGGGCTACGCGCCCGCTCCCCCCCCTCAAGACCTCTGGGGCAGGGCCAACCCTAGCCACCCAAACCAGAGAAGGGCACGGGCCGGGCTACGCACCCGCTCCCCCCCTCAAGACCTCTGGGGCAGGGCCAACCCTAGCCACCCAAACCAGAGAAGGGCACGGGCCGGGCTACGCGCCCGCTCCCCCCCTCCAAGACCTCTGGGGCAGGGCCAACCCTAGCCACCCAAACCAGAGAAGGGCACGGGCCGGGCTACGCGCCCGCTCCCCCCCCTCAAGACCTCTGGGGCAGGGCCAACCCTAGCCACCCAAACCAGAGAAGGGCACGGGCCGGGCTACGCGCCCGCTCCCCCCCTCAAGACCTCTGGGGCAGGGCCAACCCTAGCCACCCAAACCAGAGAAGGGCACGGGCCGGGCTACGCGCCCGCTCCCCCCCTCAAGACCTCTGGGGCAGGGCCAACCCTAGCCACCCAAACCAGAGAAGGGCACGGGCCGGGCTACGCGCCCGCTCTCCCCCCTCAAGACCTCTGGGGCAGGGCCAACCCTAGCCACCCAAACCAGAGAAGGGCACGGGCCGGGCTACGCGCCCGCTCCCCCCCTCAAGACCTCTGGGGCAGGGCCAACCCTAGCCACCCAAACCAGAGAAGGGCACGGGATGGGCTACACGCCCGCTCCCCCCCTCAAGACCTCTGGGGCAGGGCCAACCCTAGCCACCCAAACCAGAGAAGGGCACGGGCCGGGCTACGCACCCGCTCCCCCCCTCAAGACCTCTGGGGCAGGGCCAACCCTAGCCACCCAAACCAGAGGAGGGCACGGGCCGGGCTACGTGCCCGCTCCCCCCCTCGAGACCTCTGGGGCAGGGCCAACCCTAGCCACCCAAACCAGAGGAGGGCACGGGCCGGGCTACGCGCCCGCTCCCCCCCTCAAGACCTCTGGGACAGGGCCAACCCTAGCCACCCAAACCAGAGAAGGGCACGGGCCGGGCTACGCGCCCGCTCCCCCCCTCAAGACCTATGGGGCAGGGCCAACCCTTGCCACCCAAACCAGAGAAGGGCACGGGCCGGGCTACGCGCCCGCTCCCCCTCTCAAGACCTCTGGGGCAGGGCCAACCCTAGCCACCCAAACCAGAGAAGGGCACGGGCCGGGCTACGCGCTCGCTCCCCCCCTCGAGACCTCTGGGGCAGGGCCAACCCTAGCCACCCAAACCAGAGAAGGGCACGGGCCGGGCTACGCGCCCGCTCCCCCCCTCAAGACCTCTGGGGCAGGGCCAACCCTAGCCACCCAAACCAGAGAAGGGCACGGGCCGGGCTACGCGCCCGCTCCCCCCCTCGAGACCTCTGGGGCAGGGCCAACCCTAGCCACCCAAACCAGAGAAGGGCACGGGCCGGGCTACGCGCCCGCTCCCCCCCCTCAAGACCTCTGGGGCAGGGCCAACCCTAGCCACCCAAACCAGAGAAGGGCACGGGCCGGGCTACGCGCCCGCTCCCCCCCTCAAGACCTCTGGGGCAGGGCCAACCCTAGCCACCCAAACCAGAGAAGGGCACGGGCCGGGCTACGCGCCCGCTCCCCCCCTCAAGACCTCTGGGGTAGGGCCAACCCTAGCCACCCAAACCAGAGAAGGGCACGGGCCGGGCTAGGCGCCCGCTCCCCCCCTCAAGACCTCTGGGGCAGGTCCAACCCTAGCCACCCAAACCAGAGAAGGGCACGGGCCGGGCTACGCGCCCGCTCCCCCCCTCAAGACCTCTGGGGCAGGGCCAACCCGAGCCACCCAAACCAGAGAAGGGCACGGGCCGGGCTACGTGCCCGCTCCCCCCCCTCAAGACCTCTGGGGCAGGGCCCAACCCTAGCCACCCAAACCAAAGAAGGGCACGGGCCGGGCTACGCGCCCGCTCCCCCCCTCAAGACCTCTGGGGCAGGGCCAACCCTAGCCACCCAAACCAGAGAAGGGCACGGGCCGGGCTACGCGCCCGCTCCCCCCCTCAAGACCTCTGGGGCAGGGCCAACCCTAGCCACCCAAACCAGAGAAGGGCACGGGCCGGGCTACGCGCCCGCTCCCCCCCTCAAGACCTCTGGGGCTGGGCCAACCCTAGCCACCCAAACCAGAGAAGGGCACGGGCTGGGCTACGCGCCCGCTCCCCCCCTCAAGACCTCTGGGGCTGGGCCAACCCTAGCCACCCAAACCAGAGAAGGGAACGGGCCGGGCTACGCGCCCGCTCTCCCCCTCAAGACCTCTGGGGCAGGGCCAACCCTAGCCACCCAAACCAGAGAAGGGCACGGGCCGGGCTACGCGCCCGCTCCCCCCCTTAAGACCTCTGGGGCAGGGCCAACCCTAGCCACCCAAACCAGAGAAGGGCACGGGATGGGCTACGCGCCCGCTCCCCCCCTCGAGACCTCTGGGGCAGGGCCAACCCTAGCCACCCAAACCAGAGGAGGGCACGGGCCGGGCTACGTGCCCGCTCCCCCCCTCGAGACCTCTGGGGCAGGGCCAACCCTAGCCACCCAAACCAGAGGAGGGCACGGGCCGGGCTACGTGCCCGCTCCCCCCCTCAAGACCTCTAGGACAGGGCCAACCCTAGCCAACCAAACCAGAGAAGGGCACGGGCCGGGCTACGCGCCCGCACCCCCTCTCAAGACCTCTGGGGCAGGGCCAACCCTAGCCACCCAAACCAGAGAAGGGCACGGGCCGGGCTACGCGCTCGCTCCCCCCCCTCGAGACCTCTGGGGCAGGGCCAACCCTAGCCACCCAAACCAGAGAAGGGCACGGGCCGGGCTACGCGCCCGCTCCCCCCCTCAAGACCTCTGGGGTAGGGCCAACCCTAGCCACCCAAACCAGAGAAGGGCACGGGCCGGGCTACGCGCCCGCTCCCCCCCTCAAGACCTCTGGGGCAGGGCCAACCCTAGCCACCCAAACCAGAGAAGGGCACGGGCCGGGCTACGCGCCCGCTCCCCCCCTCAAGACCTCTGGGGCAGGGCCAACCCTAGCCACCCAAACCAGAGAAGGGCACGGGCCGGGCTACGCGCCCGCTCCCCCCCTCAAGACCTCTGGGGCAGGGCCAACCCTAGCCACCCAAACCAGAGAAGGGCACGGGCCGGGCTACGCGCCCGCTCCCCCCCTCAAGACCTCTGGGGCAGGGCCAACCCGAGCCACCCAAACCAGAGAAGGGCACGGGCCGGGCTACGCGCCCGCTCCCCCCCTCAAGACCTCTGGGGCAGGTCCAACCCTAGCCACCCAAACCAGAGAAGGGCACGGGCCGGGCTACGCACCCGCTCCCCCCCTCGAGACCTCTGGGGCAGGGCCAACCCTAGCCACCCAAACCAGAGAAGGGCACGGGCCGGGCTACGCGCCCGCTCCCCCCCTCATGACCTCTGGGGCAGGGCCAACCCTAGCCACCCAAACCAGAGAAGGGCACGGGCCGGGCTACGCGCCCGCTCCCCCCCTCAAGACCTCTGGGGCAGGGCCAACCCTAGCCACCCAAACCAGAGAAGGGCACGGGCCGGGCTACGCGCCAGCTCCCCCCCTCAAGACCTCTGGGGTAGGGCCAACCCTAACCACCCAAACCAGAGAAGGGCACGGGCCGGGCTACGCGCCCGCTCCCCCCTCAAGACCTCTGGGGTAGGGCCAACCCTAGCCACCCAAACCAGAGAAGGGCACGGGCCGGGCTACGCGCCCGCTCCCCCCCTCAAGACCTCTGGGGCAGGTCCAACCCTAGCCACCCAAACCAGAGAAGGGCACGGGCCGGGCTACGCACCCGCTCCCCCCCTCGAGACCTCTGGGGCAGGGCCAACCCTAGCCACCCAAACCAGAGAAGGGCACGGGCCGGGCTACGCGCCCGCTCCCCCCCTCAAGACCTCTGGGGTAGGGCCAACCCTAGCCACCCAAACCAGAGAAGGGCACGGGCCGGGCTACGCGCCCGCTCCCCCCCTCAAGACCTCTGGGGCAGGTCCAACCCTAGCCACCCAAACCAGAGAAGGGCACGGGCCGGGCTACGCACCCGCTCCCCCCCTCGAGACCTCTGGGGCAGGGCCAACCCTAGCCACCCAAACCAGAGAAGGGCACGGGCCGGGCTACGCGCCCGCTCCCCCCCTCAAGACCTTTGGGGCAGGGCCAACCCTAGCCACCCAAACCAGAGAAGGGCACGGGCCGGGCTACGCGCCCGCTCCCCCCTCAAGACCTCTGGGGTAGGGCCAACCCTAGCCACCCAAACCAGAGAAGGGCACGGGCCGGGCTACGCGCCCGCTCCCACCCTCAAGACCTCTGGGGCTGGGCCAACCCTAGCCACCCAAACCAGAGAAGGGCACGGGCCGGGCTACGCGCCCGCTCCCCCCCTCAAGACCTCTGGGGCAGGGCCAACCCTAGCCACCCAAACCAGAGAAGGGCACGGGCCGGGCTACGCGCCCGCTCCCCCCCTCAAGACCTCTGGGGCAGGGCCAACCCTAGCCACCCAAACCAGAGAAGGGCACGGGCCGGGCTACGCACCCGCTCCCCCCCTCAAGACCTCTGGGGCAGGGCCAACCCTAGCCACCCAAACCAGAGAAGGGCACGGGCCGGGCTACGCGCCCGCTCCCCCCTCCAAGACCTCTGGGGCAGGGCCAACCCTAGCCACCCAAACCAGAGAAGGGCACGGGCTGGGCTACGCGCCCGCTCCCCCCCTCAAGACCTCTGGGGCAGGGCCAACCCTAGCCACCCAAACCAGAGAAGGGCACGGGCCGGGCTACGCGCCCGCTCCCCCCCTCAAGACCTCTGGGGCAGGGCCAACCCTAGCCACCCAAACCAGAGAAGGGCACGGGCCGGGCTACGCGCCCGCTCCCCCCCTCAAGACCTCTGGGGCAGGGCCAACCCTAGCCACCCAAACCAGAGAAGGGCACGGGCCGGGCTACGCGCCCGCTCTCCCCCTCAAGACCTCTGGGGCAGGGCCAACCCTAGCCACCCAAACCAGAGAAGGGCACGGGCCGGGCTACGCGCCCGCTCCCCCCCCTTAAGACCTCTGGGGCAGGGCCAACCCTAGCCACCCAAACCAGAGAAGGGCACGGGATGGGCTACACGCCCGCTCCGCCCCTCAAGACCTCTGGGGCAGGGCCAACCCTAGCCACCCAAACCAGAGAAGGGCACGGGCCGGGCTACGCACCCGCTCCCCCCCTCAAAACCTCTGGGGCAGGGCCAACCCTAGCCACCCAAACCAGAGGAGGGCACGGGCCGGGCTACGTGCCCGCTCCCCCCCTCGAGACCTCTGGGGCAGGGCCAACCCTAGCCACCCAAACCAGAGGAGGGCACGGGCCGGGCTACGTGCCCGCTCCCCCCCTCAAGACCTCTGGGACAGGGCCAACCCTAGCCAACCAAACCAGAGAAGGGCACGGGCCGGGCTACGCGCCCGCTCCCCCCTCAAGACCTATGGGGCAGGGCCAACCCTTGCCACCCAAACCAGAGAAGGGCACGGGCCGGGCTACGCGCCCGCACCCCCTCTCAAGACCTCTGGGGCAGGGCCAACCCTAGCCACCCAAACCAGAGAAGGGCACGGGCCGGGCTACGCGCTCGCTCCCCCCCTCGAGACCTCTGGGGCAGGGCCAACCCTAGCCACCCAAACCAGAGAAGGGCACGGGCCGGGCTACGCGCCCGCTCCCCCCCCTCAAGACCTCTGGGGCAGGTCCAACCCTAGCCACCCAAACCAGAGAAGGGCACGGGCCGGGCTACGCACCCGCTCCCCCCCTCGAGACCTCTGGGGCAGGGCCAACCCTAGCCACCCAAACCAGAGAAGGGCACGGGCCGGGCTACGCGCCCGCTCCCCCCCTCAAGACCTCTGGGGCAGGGCCAACCCTAGCCACCCAAACCAGAGAAGGGCACGGGCCGGGCTACGCGCCCGCTCCCCCCCTCAAGACCTCTGGGGCAGGGCCAACCCTAACCACCCAAACCAGAGAAGGGCACGGGCCGGGCTACGCGCCCGCTCCCCCCCTCAAGACCTCTGGGGTAGGGCCAACCCTAGCCACCCAAACCAGAGAAGGGCACGGGCCGGGCTAGGCGCCCGCTCCCCCCCTCAAGACCTCTGGGGCAGGTCCAACCCTAGCCACCCAAACCAGAGAAGGGCACGGGCCGGGCTACGCGCCCGCTCCCCCCCCTCAAGACCTCTGGGGCAGGGCCAACCCGAGCCACCCAAACCAGAGAAGGGCACGGGCCGGGCTACGTGCCCGCTCCCCCCCTCAAGACCTCTGGGGCAGGGCCAACCCTAGCCACCCAAACCAAAGAAGGGCACGGGCCGGGCTACGCGCCCGCTCCCCCCCTCAAGACCTCTGGGGCAGGGCCAACCCTAGCCACCCAAACCAGAGAAGGGCACGGGCCGGGCTACGCGCCCGCTCCCCCCCTCAAGACCTCTGGGGCAGGGCCAACCCTAGCCACCCAAACCAGAGAAGGGCACGGGCCGGGCTACGCGCCCGCTCCCCCCCTCAAGACCTCTGGGGCTGGGCCAACCCTAGCCACCCAAACCAGAGAAGGGCACGGGCTGGGCTACGCGCCCGCTCCCCCCCTCAAGACCTCTGGGGCTGGGCCAACCCTAGCCACCCAAACCAGAGAAGGGAACGGGCCGGGCTACGCGCCCGCTCTCCCCCTCAAGACCTCTGGGGCAGGGCCAACCCTAGCCACCCAAACCAGAGAAGGGCACGGGCCGGGCTACGCGCCCGCTCCCCCCCTTAAGACCTCTGGGGCAGGGCCAACCCTAGCCACCCAAACCAGAGAAGGGCACGGGATGGGCTACGCGCCCGCTCCCCCCCTCGAGACCTCTGGGGCAGGGCCAACCCTAGCCACCCAAACCAGAGGAGGGCACGGGCCGGGCTACGTGCCCGCTCCCCCCCTCGAGACCTCTGGGGCAGGGCCAACCCTAGCCACCCAAACCAGAGGAGGGCACGGGCCGGGCTACGTGCCCGCTCCCCCCCTCAAGACCTCTAGGACAGGGCCAACCCTAGCCAACCAAACCAGAGAAGGGCACGGGCCGGGCTACGCGCCCGCTCCCCCCCCTCAAGACCTATGGGGCAGGGCCAACCCTTGCCACCCAACCCAGAGAAGGGCACGGGCCGGGCTACGCGCCCGCTCCCCCTCTCAAGACCTCTGGGGCAGGGCCAACCCTAGCCACCCAAACCAGAGAAGGGCACGGGCCGGGCTACGCGCTCGCTCCCCCCCCTCGAGACCTCTGGGGCAGGGCCAACCCTAGCCACCCAAACCAGAGAAGGGCACGGGCCGGGCTACGCGCCCGCTCCCCCCCTCAAGACCTCTGGGGCAGGGCCAACCCTAGCCACCCAAACCAGAGAAGGGCACGGGTCGGGCTACGCGCCCGCTCCCCCCCTCAAGACCTCTGGGGCAGGGCCAACCCTAGCCACCCAAACCAGAGAAGGGCACCGGCCGGGCTACGCGCCCGCTCCCCCCCCTCAAGACCTCTGGGGCAGAGACAACCCTAGCCACCCAAACCAGAGAAGGGCACGGGCCGGGCTACGCGCCCGCTCCCCCCCTCAAGACCTTTGGGGCAGGGCCAACCCTAGCCACCCAAACCAGAGAAGGGCACGGGCCGGGCTACGCGCCCGCTCCCCCCCTCAAGACCTCTGGGGCAGGGCCAACCCTAGCCACCCAAACCAGAGAAGGGCACGGGCCGGGCTACGCGCCCGCTCCCCCCCCTCAAGACCTCTGGGGCAGGGCCAACCCTAGCCACCCAAACCAGAGAAGGGCACGGGCCGGGCTACGCGCCCGCTCCCCCCCCTCAAGACCTCTGGGGCAGGGCCAACCCTAGCCACCCAAACCGGAGAAGGGCACGGGCCGGGCTACGCGTCCGCTCCCCCCTCAAGACCTCTGGGGCAGGGCCAACCCGAGCCACCCAAACCAGAGAAGGGCACGGGCCGGGCTACGCGCCCGCTCCCCCCCTCAAGACCTCTGGGGCAGGGCCAACCCTAGCCACCCAAACCAGAGAAGGGCACGGGCCGGGCTACGCGCCCGCTCCCCCCCCTCAAGACCTCTGGGGCAGGGCCAACCCTAGCCACCCAAACCAGAGAAGGGCACGGGCCGGGCTACGCGCCCGCTCCCCCCCTCAAGACCTCTGGGGCAGGGCCAACCCTAGCCACCCAAACCAGAGAAGGGCACGGGCTGGGCTACGCGCCCGCTCCCCCCCTCAAGACCTCTGGGGCAGGGCCAACCCTAGCCACCCAAACCAGAGAAGGGCACGGGCCGGGCTACGCGCCCGCTCCCCCCCTCAAGACCTCTGGGGCAGGGCCAACCCTAGCCACCCAAACCAGAGAAGGGCACGGGCCGGGCTACACGCCCGCTCCCCCCCTCAAGACCTCTGGGGCAGGGCCAACCCTAGCCACCCAAACCAGAGAAGGGCACGGGCCGGGCTACGCGCCCGCTCCCCCCTCAAGACCTCTGGGGCAGGGCCAACCCTAGCCACCCAAACCAGAGAAGGGCACGGGCCGGGCTACGCGCCCGCTCTCCCCCCTCAAGACCTCTGGGGCAGGGCCAACCCTAGCCACCCAAACCAGAGAAGGGCACGGGCCGGGCTACGCGCCCGCTCCCCCCCTCAAGACCTCTGGGGCAGGGCCAACCCTAGCCACCCAAACCAGAGAAGGGCACGGGCCGGGCTACGCGCCCGCTCCCCCCCTTAAGACCTCTGGGGCAGGGCCAACCCTAGCCACCCAAACCAGAGAAGGGCACGGGATGGGCTACGCGCCCGCTCCCCCCCCTCAAGACCTCTGGGGCAGGGCCAACCCTAGCCACCCAAACCAGAGAAGGGCACGGGCCGGGCTACGCGCCCGCTCCCCCCCTCGAGACCTCTGGGGCAGGGCCAACCCTAGCCACCCAAACCAGAGGAGGGCACGGGCCGGGCTACGTGCCTGCTCCCCCCCTCGAGTCCTCTGGGGCAGGGCCAACCCTAGCCACCCAAACCAGAGGACGGCACGGGCCGGGCTACGTGCCCGCTCCCCCCCTCAAGACCTCTGGGACAGGGCCAACCCTAGCCACCCAAACCAGAGAAGGGCACGGGCCGGGCTACGCGCCCGCTCCCCCCTCAAGACCTATGGGGCAGGGCCAACCCTTGCCACCCAAACCAGAGAAGGGCACGGGCCGGGCTACGCGCCCGCTCCCCCTCTCAAGACCTCTGGGGCAG
Organism: Scilla litardierei; assembly: GCA_030789695.1. Lineage (NCBI taxonomy): Eukaryota > Viridiplantae > Streptophyta > Magnoliopsida > Asparagales > Asparagaceae > Scilla > Scilla litardierei. The sequence continues at coordinate 1,925 of JAULAV010007719.1, read as the reverse complement.
GGCCAACCCTAGCCACCCAAACCAGAGAAGGGCACGGGCCGGGCTACGCGCTCGCTCCCCCCCTCGAGACCTCTGGGGCAGGGCCAACCCTAGCCACCCAAACCAGAGAAGGGCACGGGCCGGGCTACGCGCCCGCTCCCCCTCTCGAGACCCCTGGGACAGGGCCAACACTAGCCACCCAAACCGGAGGGGGCTACGCACCCGTGGCCCTCGAAAAATCAAAAGAATGCAGGGGCACACAAACCGGGACGAAACGACGTCAGTTCCCGAGTTGGCGGCCCCGATGTGACTCGACGAAACGAAAGGACGCTCGAGAAACACGCCACCATTAATGATGCGCTCCAAAAGAGGACCCGTAAGCGCCACCTGGCAAAGGTGGTTTCCTACGGGCTTGAATTCGAGGAGCCCATTAATAATGCCAACTCAGCGCAATAAATAAAGGAGAAACCGTCAGCGAGATCTCCCTATAAAGACGCCACTCCCCCTTCTAAAAGAAGGAGAAACCGTCAGCGAGATCTCCCTATAAAGACGCCACTCCCCCTTCTGAAAGTAGGAGAACCGGCAGACATGAAAAAACCGCCACTTGATTCCCCCACCCACTGGGAAACGGGCCGAGATACACCGCCCTAACAAAAGAGAGGTCACCGGCCATCAATGGTTCCCGCTGCCCAAGGCGGCGGTACCTACATCTCCAGCGCCGCTAACAGGATATTCCCCTTACAAACGGATCGCCAAAAGGGTATTCCCCTTACACAAGGAAAATCCACCTTTCACGGCTCCGTCCGCCCTAAACGAGGACAAGCCGGAGAAAGGGAGGCATCCGATCCCCGCCGGCTGGGCAGGCGAGAGCCCCCAATGCTGGCCGGCCAGTACCCCCCCGCCCTCGACCTCCGGCCGAGGACCTCGGAAAGGCTGCATCCCTGACGAGCCCAAACGGCGAGTCAGGGCATGTCAGCTCGCCCATGCACCATCGAGCGTGGAACCCCACCCTCAAACCAAAGCAGTGAGGCATGGGGGGGAGGAGCGGCCCGATCCTCAAGAACCTCCCCAAGGCGCAAGCCCCAGAAAGACGGCTTCCCTGGTGATTCCCCCTCTCAGCGCCCCTACCGGACCGAGGAAACCTTACCCCGTCCGTGGAAGGAGATGACAAAGCAATGGAGGGAAGGCGGCCCGATCGGCGAGATCCTCACCCACCTATCCCGGGCCAAAGAGACCTTGCAACACTTCAGCACACAAAGCGGCCAATCACCTCCGCGCCAAGATCGAATCAAGTTAAGACGGGCTCACCCGGCCCGCAGTGACCCCTAGATCCGGAGGTCATTAAACCACGGGCGAGGACAGCTCTATAGCCCCTCCCCGAGCCGGATCTGACCCCACAACGGGCGACACACTACGAACTCATGTACAAGCTGTAGATCAGCGCTTATAAATTTAAATAAAAAACGTTCTTCCCTGTACGCTCAGATTTTTCGGAGAACACTATAGCTCGAACCCCGCGATACGAGGCTTCGAACCGAGCCCCCCCCTGCTCCCTGAAAGTCGCCGACAACTTTCGCTCAAGGGGAAAGGGGGTGAACTGAGGCTCGCCCTACATACCCGGTTCGGTCCAAAATCGAATCATGATAGGACAGCGTATCTCATCCCGAACCTCTTCGCCGACTCCCCGCCCCGCCCAAAGGCAACACAAACTATCAACATCCCCTTCCCCCAGACCTCGCGATCTCGGACTCGGGAATGTTGGGGGCATAATTGGTGATTGTGCAACTCACGCAAGAAGCCAAGACACGTGACCTGGAACGGACCAGTCGCAAGGCCCTGTCTCGTCAGAGCAGCACCACGATGCGACTTGACATAACGAAAGGACGATTGGACAACACGCCATCAGCAGCAACACGCCCCCCGAGAGGCCAGAGTGCCGGATACCG
>JAULAV010007718.1:0-21794 GCA_030789695.1 Scilla litardierei | reverse complement strand
GCTGCGTCGAAGCTGGACAACGAGGACACGGTCCGCCGCTGCAAGGAGCGGCGCCGCCTGATGAACGAGGCCGTCCAGGCCCGCCACCACCTCGCCTCCGCCCATTCCGACTACCTCCGATCCCTCCTCTCCACCGGCTCCGCCCTCTCCCGCTTCGCCTTGGGCGAACCCATCTCCGTCTCCGAGCAGACCGCTCCCATCGTACTCCATCACTCCTCGATCTCATCATCCGCATCTATCCCTCATTCGACTGCTCGACCTCGTCCTCCTCCACCGGCACCGGCGGCCTTCTCTCCTTCGCCGTCTCCGACCATCGCCAGCTCTAAATTGCCCCACATCTTATCCGACTCCAGCGCCGCTTCCACTCCCTACAACAAACACCCTGCTCCTCCTCCTCCCGCCGTTAAGATCCCCCGTCACGCAACCATTAGCTCCACCTACTCCACCACTCCCTCTCAGGCTTCATCCGTCTGGGACTGGGAGAAATTCTACCCGCCCTCTCCTCCTGACTCCGAGTTCTTCGATCGGCTCAAGGAAGAAAGAGAGAAGGAAGAGCAACTCCAACATCAAAATCGTTATCAAAATCAACATCATCATCTTCAAGAAGAGGACGAGGACGAGGACGGGGAAGGAAGGGGCGAGGTTCACTGCAGCGAATGGGGGGAGCAGCATTGCAGCAGCTCCATCACCTCGTCCACGAAATCCAACGGCTCCGGCGACGACGAGGGAGAAGAAGACGACAAGTACTCCAGATCCGAGGGATTCGCCGCCCGATCCGACTACGGGGGATCCGAATTCATCAACAGACCCGCTCCCTCCGAGATTGGATCTTCCATGTGGAAAACGGGCGGCGGGGACAGATTCGACACCGCATCCTCCTCCTCCGCCCGCTGGACCGCGCGCGATGAAGCATCGGCCTCGGCCTCGGTTTTGGTCGGCGGAGATCTCAGGATGGTGGTGCGCCACCGCGACCTGTCGGAGATCGTGGCGGCGCTGGAGGAGTACTTCGTGAAGGCTGCCGGCGCCGGCGAGCATGTGTCGGAGATTCTGGAGACAGGCAGAGCCCAGCTAGACCGCAGTTTTAGGCAGATCAGGAGTAAGTGGGGAGTGAGTCGGGTGGTGGGGATTAGGGTTGACAGTGGCATGATTAGTAATTAATGTTTGTTTTCGCGGTATTTGTTTTTTCGTTTGTTGTAGAGACGGTGTATCATTCGAATAGTGTGCTGAGTGCGCTGTCATCGACCTGGACTTCGAAGCCGCCGCTGGCGATCAGGTATCGGCTTGACGCCGGCGCGCTGGAGAACTCTGGCGGAGGGAAAAGCCACTGCTCGACTCTGGAGCGGCTTCTGGCGTGGGAGAAAAAACTCTATGGGGAGGTTAAGGTAATTTCTTTCTTTATATTTTCAAAAAAAAAAAAGAGTGTTGTTAGATGCACCGCGTATTCTTATGATTTCACCGTAATTGTTAATTTTTTCGAAATTACACGTTTAGCCTTAATTAGATTTTAATTATTACTCTCTAATTTGTTAATTAATTACAAACTTTGCCATTTAATCTTCTGATTTCACCGCAAAATTTGCTTCTCTCTCTATTTCTTTCCTCTCCTATGTAACAACAAGCTTGTCACAAAAGATCATCTCCCGCAATGAAAGCATTCAAGAATTAATTCCCACAGGAATAATCTGATCAATCTCTACATCAAATGAGAGATTATCCGGTCATTTGAAAATAATAACAAATACGGTTCATCTATTCAGTAAACAAAAAAGAAATTCGTTTAACGGGCACAGTGCAAAGGATTCATACATCCAATTTTTGCCCATTCAAAGAAAAACAAGAGTCATCAAAATACAATATACAATGGTATGCAGTTATCAAAGGAGGCAGGCAACCTTGCTGCAGCCGCGACGACCATAGTATTAATAAAATCAACTGCCAAATTAAAGTTATTAAAATTAGGCTTCATCATTGAACATATCTTTACTCATCGCACAAGCTAATGATATGGTGACGACCTCCATCCATCCTCAAAGGGGCCAACGTCTAATATATATCTTTGTATTGATTTCTAACTCATTAATCTTTGTGCTGATTTAATTACCAAGAAATTAAACGGTTGTTGAATGGACTTGAAGCTTGTATAGTTACTACTAAATCTAGTTTCATTTATACAGCGCCATCGAGGTTGGCTGCCATATTATTATTATATAATGTTATTGTCGAGGAGCTGGACCGATGCAGCGGCGGCTGCCGACATCTGTGACTGGGACGAGAGACAGGAGCCCATGAGAGAGGGGGGTGACAATCAGGTCAGGTTTGTTGAGAGATGATAGCTAGCGCTTATGAGTCAGAAAATAGTGGTGGGTTTGTTGTTGTTTCGAGTTTCAGAAGTGATTTCGAGCTGAGAGCGACAGAAATTATTTTGAGGAGGATGGATGAGAGGGTGTTTTGCGGTGAAATTAACAGAAAATGAAGTAGAAAGAGAGGTGTGGTATAATGTTTAGAAAGGGTAAAAATGAAACAAATAGCGGTGAATTAATAAATGCAAAAAATTAGACGCGGTTAATTTAGAGCTGTGGTGAAATCATAAAGTTACGCGGTGCAACTATCAACACTCAAAAAAAAATTCTTTCTATTTTTAAGGAAAATGACCGACATTAGATTGTGATTTGCGACATCATGTTTCGTCGTTTACTACTAGAATGCCACTGGTGTTTGCGTAGGGTTGCCGCTATGCCGAATGACTAAATTGTCCTTGTTATAGTCTTGTCAAGTTTAAATGAATGTCCGACATGGGCATTGTTTTTATTGAGAGGATAGCATGACCTGTTTTTGTTATTACTAATGGCCAAGACTATCTACACCTCAAAATGAGGTGTAGTGAAGGGACAGCTATCGAAATAGGCAAAGAAGGGGAGAGGTGAGAGAAACTGAAATATGATTTATTTATTATTTTCTATATAAAGCAATCTGTCCCTTCCCTGCACCTCAAAATGAGGTGCAGGTAGTGCCCCTCTTACTAATTTGGGAATAGATTCTGCGGTTCTGCTGTGAGCTCTGGGACTGCTGACAGCTAATTGCTGTGAGCTCTGGGCCTGCTAATTTTTCGCTGGCGCGTGGGAGAATGAGGGGAAATCTGACACTGTGACAGTGATAGAGTTTTGCTATATACACCTCAATTTTGAGCTGTATGGATGTAATTTTGTTCAAAATTGAATGAAAGAGAAAAGAACGTGACATATGATAGGTTTATTTGTGTCAATACTGACAAACATCATATACATACATCACATACATACTCCTCAACTTGACTCGTCGTATTTTTAGTGACACGTTTTGGTTGTAAATCCCATTTATCTCAAGCAACTTGCTTTGTTTGTTAATTGTTACAAGGCCAATATAATTCCCTTTTAGTTGTTGGGATATAGCATTAGGATTATTGGTTGAAATTTTAGTCTTTTCCCCATTCCTTTTGAGTCATTATCTGATTTTTAGGATTGATTGCTACTACTAGTCCAATTATTCATCATTGGAGCTGCATTGAGATCGTTAGGTGTCATAGCAACAACTTGGACATCTTGTATTGTGTGGAGTATCTCTTTTCCATGTCATGGGATAGAAAGGCATGTGATGCTTTTTGTTTGGGAGTGCATGTAGATAATAGTCTGGCCAGCAACAGGTTTTTATTGAAAAAAAAAGTGCAAGGAATTTTGCAATGGCCACTTCTAGATGCAGCGGGCCATGGAACCCATTCTAGATGATTACCCCACCTCACCGTTGGCATTGTTCGCTTTATGAATTTACTTAAGTATTAAGCTTTATTGAGTCTCGGTAGTTAATCTCACAAGGATGATAAGCAAAAGGATATATTTTATAATCTTTAGATTCGATGTCAGTGGGAAGAAAAATCAATAGCAAAGTGACGGACTAACAGTCTAACAGATAGCATATGAATACCAAATTGTCGATTACCAAACAAGGGAAAAAGTTTGGGTAGAATTAATTCAGAGCAGTGTGTGAGGGAAGCTGGCGTTGGGTTAGAACTAAGTCAACCAACAATTCTTGGGCAAGGCTTATGGATTCGCATGAGCATTCCTAGCTCACTCAGAATATAGAATGCCTTAACAGGACCACTATTATTACGGCCTTTTTTTACATCTTTTTCTTGTATGCATTATAAAAGGATGTGGGACACACAAATTAGCTTTCTTTCCTTTGCATCTTTATTTTTTATGCAATAGAATGGGAACAAAAATAACATGAATGCTGTAGCTAAAAGTTGGCTTTATCTGTTCTTTATTAGGTTAGGTTAGGTTTGATTTATGACATGGATTCAAACATGGGACCATGCTGTTCTCACTTAATGGATGAACTAGGACCATGCATGACTTTGCCTGTTACTGTTGGTTCACATTGAATTTTAGGCTTTTAGCATATAGCTTTCAATTTATACAGTAACATGGAAAGATGTGCAAGTCCAAATTATACAGTAACCGCTATCACATTCTTGTTTATTTTAATTCAATTACATAATAATTCAGCAGAATGTCCGATTTCTCTAGCTCTGCTGTTGCTAGTGAAGGAACAATCTTATCTCTGTGGAGGGTATATGTTAAACTGTGTATGAGTTTTTTCCTGGCTTAATGGTAGTCCAATGATCAATGTATTAATCAGTATGTATTAATCTTGATTTATGACGAAGCACGAGACTCCCTACAACTTCATACACAAATTACTGAAATGTTGTGCTGCTTTTTGGTTTGTACTTCTGTTGGTAGTCAAGTTTGTATTCATGAATTTACATTGTTTTCTTCTGCATATGTATTCTAGAATTTCACATTAAATTCTTTCAAGTCCATGTCGACATTTCCCCAATTCACCTGAGTTCTAAATTTTACGGCTGAATGTTTCATCCCTGTTAAACTTTTGAATGTGTCTGTACGCGCGCTGAAGTCTCTGAACTAGTAGAATGTTTTGATTTTAATTTTTCAAATAATAGCTTGTGCCACAGTTAATATTATTGGAGAGTGTCTCTCTTATCTAAAACAAAGTATCAGTGGAACTGTAATTGCTACTGAAAGCAATTGATCAAATCTTTGTTGGTGTGTCTTCGACCCGCCCGCCCAGTATCCTAGAAGCTCGAACAATAATGGAATGTTGAATCAAACATTTCTCTTTCTGTTACCTGTTTGTATTCTAGCATTCTTACTTCTAGATTGAGGTTAACTTAGGCTTAAAGCAGCATAGACCATTGTTATCTTGATGGAGCATATCCTGGAATTTCTCTTCAGTTACTTGTTGATTTATGAGTGCAGGCTAGGGAAGGTGTTAAGATTGAGCATGAGAAGAAGCTGTCAACGTTGCAGAGCCTTGAACACAGGGGAAAAGATGATGCAAAGATTGATAAGACCAAGGCATCGATACAGAAGCTGCAGAACTTGATCTTGGTCACATCTCAGGCAGTCTCGACAACATCCATGGCCATCACCAAAGCCCGAGACAACGAGCTTGCCCCTCAGCTTGTCGATATCTGCTACAGGTCTGCATTTCCTTCACCATTTGTACTTGTGACTCATGTTCATTGGTATTCGAGATTACTTTGTCTCCTCCTGTTAGATCTAGCTCATGGGTCTGCATCCCGGGCCCCTCTTCAGGTCTGGAACGTAATTTCACATTACATCTGCTTCTGCTTGCCCTTTTATATATGTCCGTTTTTAAATCTTTGACGGCCGCCGGAGAGTCTTCATAAATTGTTGGGGTTTGCAATTGCAGTTTATCAATAAATCATATTAGATGGTGGTTTTTGTTGACGGCTGAAAATTTTGTTTAGGCAAAATCACATTTTCGTTTATTTTCTAACTTGAGGAATTAGTTAGTTAATTGTAGCTATAATCACAAATGTTTATGCTTCCCCTTCTGCTACTTCTACGAATGTCTATTTCTCAAATCAGCAGTATTTCAAGTTTGAACCTTGAACCCGGACTTGTTGGGGGCAACATGGTTCCCAAATATACCAAACACCGAAAATGCTGATGCCAAATGTTAACGTGCAGCCTTTTGAGCATGTGGAGATCAATAAACCAACTCCATGAGATTCAGAATAACATCGTCCAACAAGTCAGTGGTCTTGTGAACCGACCCTCCATTGGCGATTCTACATCGGACCTCCATCGGGTAGCCACTCGTGACCTCGAAGCTGCTGTCTCCGCCTGGCACTCAAATTTCAACCGCCTCATCAAGTATCAGCGCGAATATGTCCGAGCTCTTTATGGTTGGCTCAAGCTCACCCTCGTTCTTGTGGGCAATGATGAGAGCCGTCAGATTGAACACTCATCTTCCGTGTCGGTCAAGCTCACCGCCTTCTGTGACGAGTGGAAGCAGGCCCTTGAGCGGCTCCCTGACACCGTTGCATCCGAGGCCATCAAGAGCTTTGTGAACGTCGTCCATGTCATCTACACAAAGCAGGAAGAAGAGTCGCGGATAAAGAAGCGGACTCAGACGTATTCAAGGGAGCTCGACAAGAAGTCCACGGCTTTGAGGGCCATCGAGAAGAAGTTCTATCAGTCTTATTCAACGGTCGGCATTGGGATCTCAGGTGCGGGGCACAGCGGGGAAGGGCAGGTGTTTGATAGCCGGGATCCTCTCGCAGAGAAGAAACATGAGATTGCGGCATGCAGAAGGAAGGTGGAAGATGAGATGACGAGGCATGCGAAGGCGGTGGAGGTCACTCGGTCGCTGACGCTCAACAATATCCAGACGGGCTTGCCGGGCGTGTTTCAAGCCATGGCCGGATTCTCCGGGATGTTTGCCGAGGCACTGGAAGGGGTTTGTCGGAGGGCCGATTCAGATATATGAGACACCGCTTCTTTTATATATTGCTAAAATTTTGAGTTAATACAAGTATAGGAAATAAGTAAATAGGTACATTGGTGTAGATATAAATATATCAATTTTGTTGGTATTCTTTTTGCTCCTTTTGTCTGGGGATGGGAAAGTATTCTGTACAGGAAAAATATGATTTTGTGGGAGGGGAAATGGTTGGTTGGTGTGTATGCCAATAAGAACTTCTTCTATCTGTAACTTGAAATATCATCATAGTTTTGGGTTCTCTTCTCTTAGGGCCTGTTCCTTTGGGATTCTTTTGATGAAGGATTCACTGTAGGGAATAGTAAATCTTAGGAGAAATGAGGGAAGAGAGAGAAGAGAAGTAGTGTGTTTCTTTTGGTTTCTTTTGGTTGCTTTTGGTGGGAAAGTGGAGAGGAGTTTTGTATGTGGGGCCCATAGTAAAGTAGTGTGTTTCTTTGGTTATATGTGTATAGGGAAAGTTGGTTGATGAAAGTGAGAAAGTTGGTTATGGTTATTTGAGGTGAGATTACCCCCAAACCGAATTCCAGTGCTTATTACTTGTGAAAACCCAACTGTTAAATAAATAATAATTAAATAAGTAGTAAATATGAAATAAATTAATATTAAATAAAATATTTAGGTACAATTTACGTAAATAAAATTTAAAAAACCGAATGTTCTAAGGAATATTTAAATGAATAAGGCCGAATAATTAGAAGCGGAAGCACGACAAGCAACGCAACAAACAGAAATAAAAAACAAATTATTGAACTGGCATCAAAACATGTTGGTGATTTTTAAATGCTCACTGATAAGCTCATATCAGCTAGAACAAACGAATACCACATTCCAAAATAGCCAATATTTACAAAATACTTATAATATACATATGAGAAGTATCATCTGACTAGCCCAACAAACAGAAATAAATGTTTACATTTTAAGGGCGATAATAAACAACATTATCAAAAAAAGCAGAAAGGCTAAGATCGCATACAAAACCAACTTGATCCAATTGTATTCGGCGAGAATGGTGTCCATTTTCCTAGCCAACCGCCCCTCAATCTCCAAAAGCCGCCTATCAGATACCGTTGTGGAAGAGGATGCATGGGTCGGGCTTCTTGCAAGCTCATCAAGCAACTGTAGTATCACATAAGTGGACCACTCTGAGTGAGCCGGATCCTTCCATTCGTAGTAGTTGCATTTAGTACTCCCTCGCACAGGACAGCTCCAAAAGCGACGACCAGGATTATTTGGGGTCCATGATGTCTTCCTGGGAACCCGTATCCGACAATGGCAAAACCTGCTGTCATCATCATCTGGAGCCAACAGCGACCCTGTAGGAAGTCTGGGTCTGGAAATAACAGACTGGCTGGAACCGGTGCTCATTTGTACCTTGCATGAAATACAGATTGACAACGGAGGCATGCAACATATATACAAATAAAGAATGAAAAAAAATTTAAGGATCAATGCGACCTACAGCAGTGCATCAAGCAGCGACACCACAAATTGAAACATACAAATGAAGAAACCAGTTTCATAAACATATAAACCCATAAAAACCCAGGAAAAAATGAAAAAAGTTTAACATTTGCGAAAACCAAACAATCCCCACAAGGAAATTGCAACATACCAACTTGGTCCATACCCAAGTCAAATAAATAATATTTGACTTGTGCCCTCAGGTAAACATGTTATGTAGCATGAACAGCAGAAGGTATATGACGGTTGCTCATTATAAATGAACCTTCCAGCCAAATACCCCTATATCTTCTTTTCCGAGGGTCAATTTTCGCATATATTGTTCATCATCATCGGGCAGAAGTTGGTTTTTGGGTCATAGCTCCAGGTTGCAGTATGTGTGTATGGGTTGTTAAATTTGGATCATGGCATCAGATTTTTGTGGCATTGCTCCAGATTGCAGCATGTATGCAAAACATACATAAGCCCTCAGATAGAAATTAATTATATCATAATAAATAGTTGGTAATAGGAAGTTGCTCCATCACATATCACCCCCTCAGTTAACATCCGCTCGTCTCATATACCGATGCATACCGTCCGTATAATTTCATTTGATTTTCAAAGTATCTCACTAATATACCTCATTGGGGAGTAATGGAACCATCCAGCCTAATACCAACTATTTATGCATAACCGAGGGACATAGGGATCAAATAAGCAGCGTCATCATTGGGCTATAGGTAAAACATAACAAGGAGCCTTGCCAACCAATCTGTAGCCGATAGCAATGACTGGAGCAATGCCACAACAATATGATTCCAAGATACAAAATTAACCACACATACATATCAACTTCAGCCTGGAGCAATGACACAAAAATCAGAAGTCAAGATCCAAATTTAACAAGTCAAACAAAGTAAATGCTGGCTTGGAGAAATGCCACAAAAATCAGATGCCATGAAGCAAATTTAACAACCCATTCACACATGATGCAGCCTGGAGAAATGCCACATAAATCAGATGCCATGAACCAAATTCACAAAGGAGAAGCTCATGGGGAAATTCCACAAACATCTGCAGCCATGCTTCAAATTTAACAACCCTGGCACACAGGCTGCAGCCTGGAGCATTGCCATAAAATTCTGATGCCATGATGCAATTTTAACACCCCAGACACACATGTTGCATCCTGGAGCAATGCCACAAAAATGAGATGAAATGATCCAAAAATTAACATTGATAACATAAGAGAAGCTCCTGGGGATATGCCACAAAAATCTGCAGCCATGCTCCTAAGTTAAGAACCCAGGCACACATGCTGCAGCCTGGAGAAATGCCACAAAAAACAGATGCCATGATGCAAATTTAACCCCCCATTCACACATGATGCAGCCTGGAGAAATGCCATAACAATCAGATGCCATGAACCAAATTCAGAAATGGCAAACACATTAAATGCAGGCTGGAGCAATGCCACATAAATCAGATGCCATGATCCAAATTTATCAACCCATTCACACATGCTGCATCCTGGAGCAATGCCACAAAAAACAAATGAAGTTTTCCAAAAATTAACATTGAAAACATAGGAGAAGCTCCTAGGGAAATTCCACAAAAATCTGCAGCCATGCTTCAAATTTAACAACCCTGGCACACAGGCTGCAGCCTGGAGAAATGCCACAAAAAACAGATGCCATGATGCAAATTTAACCCCCATTCACACATGTTGCAGCCTGGAGAAATGCCACAACAATCAGATGCCATGAACCAAATTCAGAAATGGCAAACACATTAAATGCAGGCTGGAGAAATGCCACATAAATCAGATGCCAATATCCAAATTTATCATCCCATTCACACATGCTGAATCCTGGAGCAATGCCAAAAAAATAAAATGAATTTTTCCAAAAATTAACATTGAAAACAAAGGAGAAGCTCATGGGGAAATTCCACAAAAATCTGCAGCCATGCTTCAAATTTAACAACCCTGGCACACAGGCTGCAGCCTGGAGCATTGCCATAAAATTCTGATGCCATGATGCAATTTTACCCCCCCCAGTCACACATGTTGCATCCTGGAGCAATGCCACAAAAATTAGATGAAATGATCCAAAAATTAACATTGATAACATAGGAGAAGCTCCTGGGGATATGCCACAAAAATCTGCAGCCATGCTCCTAAGTTAAGAACCCTGGCACACAGGCTACAGCCTGGAGAAATGCCACAAAAAACAGATGCCATGATGCAAATTTAACCCCCCATTCACACATGTTGCAGCCTGGAGAAATGCCACAACAATCAGATGCCATGAACCAAATTCAGAAATGGCAAACACATTAAATGCAGGCTGGAGAAATGCCACATAAATCAGATGCCAATATCCAAATTTATCATCCCATTCACACATGCTGAATCCTGGAGCAATGCCAAAAAAATAAAATGAATTTTTCCAAAAATTAACATTGAAATCATAGGAGAAGCTCATGGGGAAATTCCACAAAAATCTGCAGCCATGCTTCAAATTTAACAACCCTGGCACACAGGCTGCAGCCTGGAGCATTGCCATAAAATTCTGATGCCATGATGCAAATTTAACCCCCCATTCACACATGTTGCAGCCTGGAGAAATGCCACAAATTCTTGATGCCAATAACCAAAAACCAACAACCAAATAACACATATATAAACCTGGAGCAAAGCCCAAACAAGCTATTTAACATCCCTCATAAACTAACTTCAGCCTGGATACATGCAACACAAAATGCTACATTCACCCATAACCCAAACCCCCCATCAACACATACTCCCACAAGTAGCAATGCACCAAAAACTAGTACACTAAGCCATCCACCAAAACCCCCGTAAACACATGTTGAATCCTTTTCCAACCCCCCGTTCAAATCTCCCCCAACATAACATCGTCCCCGCTCAAACATCTGCACAACCCAGCCAGCTAGCCTCCTAGTCCAAATCAAACCCCGCAACTATCTCTTCTATCATCATTTTACGCGCCTCATGAGGCAAGGCCAAAAAGCTATGTGCCTCCATCTCATCGTTGCGCAGGACCTTGAATACCTTTAACAATATACCCGGGGTATACTCGGAAAACTCGTAGACATGCTTGGCAAGCGGTTTGGTCCAATGTGCGTGTGCGGACCTTATAGCATCCGCGACCTCTTTCATGTTTTCTGATATTTCCCGCATGATGTCGGGATCTTGAACCATGCCCCGTCTGCGGGGTTTCTTTTTACCCATAGCATGTGGGTTTGAATTACTTGGCCCTCCCTGATTAGCAGGCCCGTTGCTAGCTTGGGTGGGAATCTCTTCCGTGACGTTGTGTGGTGGTGAATCTATATGAATTGGCTCGTGACTTACGGGCTCTCCATCGCCTCCGCCTGCATGAAACTCTCCACCAAACCTTTCAAACACACCCTGTGCTAAATCCCCCTTCGCAGAATCATCACCAATGATGGTAACAAGATCGTCATACCATGGCAGTGGATGGTTCACGTAAGCCCGCAGCCGATGGTTAGCCTGAACAATTACAATATCAAATATGATAACGGGCATGCAAAGCTATATTTAATGTAGTATCACATAGCATATGTAAACGGTATAAGGACTTACTGCCGCCCATGTATCATACGTTTCGGGATCAAGCGTAATGACATTATTCTCCACATCCCATCCGGCTCCGCTTAGGACCATGCACTCCTGAACGTCTTTGAGACGTCTCCTCAACGATTTCATGTGATTCTTCACATTAACACTTGAGAAGGAAGTCCCATGGGTGTTATTTATTTCCGCTGCGGCGGCAGTGAATGCTGTATTTTTGAAAGACTTATCAGCTTTATACCCCTGCCGTGCAAGCTCCGCAAGGAATGGAATGAGGGTTTCATCGTAAGCATTCGTCCAAAGTTTGTTTTGTTGTGTTGACGATGCAGGCTGCTTCGACTTCTTTCGGGGGCTAGAAACAGACCCATCTGCATCTTCGCTTCGTCGGCTCGACTTCCTAGAAGCGTCACTGCCGGGGGTTTGATCATTGCCACTAGGTGGCGTAGGCATGGCGAACGCAGGTGGGGAAGCTGGGCTTCTGTACGAGGCTTGCTCTCCCCCTTGCAGCATATTCATATACCCCATTCCAGGCGACGATGGCATCTGCATTGGCATCTGCATAGGCATGTTGAAATTTGGATATTGTGGATATCCCATTCCATGCCCACCTGATGGGTACACAAGCCCACCTGATTGGAAGCCATGCATGTGATAGGGCATCGTTTGCATCCTCTTGGGAATTGGTCGGTTGACAATTGGGTCAACCATTCTGTCAGCATCTACCCATTGTGTCCCATATACAGTATCATAGCTGGGGAGCATGGGATCACGCCCAGGACGGTTTGGGTCACCCCCCTGACCAGCATTTGACGAGCCTTCCATCCCTAAAACATAATCAAATTAAATTGAAAATGCAATGTTGTAAACAATATAACCATCCAGCCTACCTATAACAGGACCTATACTGCATACGAATATAAAATTGCATAAGTGTAAAGGAAATAGTGGGTACTCAAATGCATGGAATTTATGGGATAACTCAACAAAGCAACACTAATGCAATTGTCGGATAAAAGAAATAAAATGTTCAGTCATAGGAGGCAATAATATACGCCGACCCCCTCATAGCCCCAGCTCTATAGTGTTCCCGTTATTATTTTTGTTACAGAAGTCCACCCACATATCCCAAGCAATCTGCTCCCTACGCAGTTTCCATTGATCACGTTGTTCGGTTTGTTCTCGAACGGGCAACTGTTGGGACAGATCCATAACATCATCATCAACCTCATCGATACCATCTACAGCCTCCTCAACCCCATCTCCATCTTCAATTAGATGGGGGTCATGGGGATCTTCTATTTGGATGTAATTATGCAAAACACTGCAAGCAAGTACGATTTCGACCTGACGTTTGAATGCGTAGTGAGGCTTGGCTGTCATTATTTTAAACTTGTTCTTTAGGATACCAAATGTCGACTCGATCTTTGATCGTAAGGTAGAATGGCGTAGGTTGAATAGCTCTCTGCGGTTTCTAGGAACCCGATCAGTATGGTCCTTCAAATGGTATCTAACTCCCCGGTATGGCGATATGAACCCTGGCATTGTTGTATACCCAGCATCGCACAGGTAATATTTACCTGCAGTCGAAAACATAACCCACTTAATGAGCCAACGATCTTTGATAGAAGTATATCGTATGTCAATGTAAATTTATGCCGATTACCTTCATACACTCGCAGCCCCAGGGGGGGTGGTTTAGACAAAGCATCTTTCAGGACCGTAAAATCATTTGCGGATCCTTCCCACCCGGCCAGTACGTATGTGAATCTTTTATTTGGAGTAACAGCTGCTAGCACATTCTGTGTAACCCCTTTACGACCTCTAAAGCGGGATACGAGACTGGCTGGGAGCATGGCATCTATGTGAGTCCCATCAATGAGACCAATGCAGTCCTACAACGTAATCAATGAGCCCAATTTTCAATAATCAAGACAATACTTATTAGCCTTAGACATATACAGGTAAGCCCACATACCTTGAAAAATGGGAACCAATTGGGGTTATTGACTATCTCTGGTGGCGTCTCATTAGCAGCTTGCTTCATGTACATATCCCGAATTGCACACACTGCCCCCATTACTTTGTTAAAATACCTGCTCACTGTCCCCCCTCCCCTAATAAAATCCACTTGCATTACCCTATTCTTGGACTTGTGACCTACAATATGCAGGAACATGGCCAACTGCTCCTCTATGGATACCTGTATAGTGTCCTTGAGAAGATCTCGCTGACGCATTAATGCTGCAAGATTCATGAAAGCATGTCTTCGCATCCGTAAGTAGTCCAAACAGCTACTTTCAGACCCCCACAGAATTCTCCGCATGTGGGATTTTCTATGCAGATCCCGCATAGCAGAGGGCTCTCTTGGTATAGGTGCAGCCCTAGCATTTGCGTGGAGTTGTAAAGCGACTACGACAAACGATATTGCGGCCGCTGCAGCGGTACATAACTCACAGGCCGTATGGTCTCCTTGTGTATCCATGTCACCCTTAATTTAATAACACATATATTTAATGTTAATTATATACATAACATAATACATATGAGTCACAGAGTGCAAAGAAAATTGTGCATATCCAAATAACTAGCCCTCAGACATACTGTGTATTCATAGTCACACACGCGGTTGCTTTGCCGTTGCTCCTGCAGTGTCACCCCATAAAATGCACCATAAAATCTGATACACTGATCCCAAATAGAAAACAACATAAAAAAATTCAAACAAGTATCCATAAAACCCCAAAACTCTACTACAAATCACAAAACACTAAGGGCCTGTTCCATTGTGGTTTCTTCTGTTGATTTGCTTCAAAAAATCTGAGTCAATGACCCAAAAGTAACTAACACATAAACACATATTGCAGCCTGGAGGAATGACCCAATAATCTGAATACATGACCCAAACTTAACTTCCACATAAACACAAAAACCAACCTGGAGCAAGGACCCAAAATTATAAATCCATGTTCCAAAATTAACAACACTATATACCCAAAATGAATAATGGAGAAAAGGCCCAAAAATCTGAGTCAATGACCCAAAAGTAACTAACACATAAACACATATTGCAGCCTGGAGGAATGACCCAATAATCTGAATACATGACCCAAACTTAACTTCCACATAAACACAAAAACCAACCTGGAGCAATGACCCAAAATTATAAATCCATGTTCCAAAATTAACAACACTATATACCCAAAATGAATAATGGAGAAAAGGCCCAAAAATCTGAGTCAATGACCCAAAAGTAACTAACACATAAACACATATTGCAGCCTGGAGGAATGACCCAATAATCTAAATACATGACCCAAACTTAACTTCCACATAAACACAAAAACCAACCTGGAGCAATGACCCAAACTTATAAATCCATGTTCCTAAATTAACAACACTATATACCCAAAATGAATAATGGAGAAAAGCCCCAAAAATCTGAGTCAATGACCCAAAAGTAACTAACACATAAACACATATTGCAGCCTGGAGGAATGACCCATAAATCTGAATCCATGACACAACATTAACATCCACCTAAACACAAAAACCATGCTGGAGCAATGACCCAAAATTCTAAATCCATTTTCCACAATTAACAACAATATATACACAAAATGCATACTGAAGAAAAGCCCCAATCTTCGGAGGCAAAATATCTTAAACTTTCATTTTACATGGGGATCAGATTAAATGGGGCTCCAAGGGAACAATCTTAGCAAGCCATCCACCGTGTGCGAATGTCATTCTTTCCAACTTTTTTTTATCATCATTGGGCTTTTAGACATGCACAATTCTTTACATTCATCGTACAATTAACTCATCATATAAAGAATTAAAGCAACCAAGTAAACACAACAACCCAAACTGAAGGCATATGCCCTAGGGGGGCCAAAGTTGAAACCCTATCCTCATGCACACCACGACAGCAAGGTAGCACATCAATAACACACATACAACAAAGTTCATCGCATTTACGCACAAAATGGCAGCAGGAAATGAACCAAAAAAAAATTTGCGATGGAGAAATTATACCTTGCCGTTTATACCGCAGTTAACCTAGGTAAAGCTCACCGATAAAGCCGATGGCCTCAGATTCCAAACCCTCGCTGCCAATCAAGTCACGCACGAGGTTCAGCAGCCTCCGGCGACCTAACCACCCCGAAAATCCACCCTAGGGTTCTGCTCGCAGCGTTGGTGGCCCAATACCAAGCTCGGCACACCCCTTCACGGCATACGAACAACTCCGGTGGAGCAATCGACACTAGGGTTCATCCCCTTCACAAATCCACTCAGATCGCTAGGGTTTGAGAAGATCCCAACCGAAACCCGCGGGAAGAAGGCGAGAAGAGAGGTGACCTCAGCTGCGGGGCCCAATTTTCTCAGCGAAATGCAGAAATCGCCGTGAATCCCGCGGATTCCAAGCGGGGAAGCGGGGGGTGCCACATAGGAGAGAGGAGCAGCGGGGAGGGGACGAGAGCAGCGGCGACGAGAGAAGTCGAAAGAAACACGATGAGAGAAAATGAGAATGGATTCGGGCAAAGCAACCTCGAATGACCCGTGAACAGTGGCCCTATCCCACTTTCTCACCGAATAAGACCCAAAAGAAACACAATGGAACAGGCCCTTAGCATCTGAGGAAAATTCTTTTCTTTGCTGCTTCGTATTAAATCAGGTTGTTGGTAGGTCAACGGCCGGTGAAAACTGGTAGTTTGCTGCTGCTGCTTAATCTTGTTTCTGATTTGCAGCTGGAACAACAAGAGGGGAAAGCGTGGGTGGGCAGTCGCTTAAACTCTGAATATCGCTGTGTCCCTGTGATCCTCTTCTGACCTTGTCAGTGAGCCTGGATATCATCAATCCACATGTGCTACGAACTTATTGTGATGCCAAACAAATAATTTTTCTTCGAATTTTTTTAAGAATATGCTACTGGTGATTGTAAAAACTATTTATTTTTATCCATGGGAAAAAGTATCTCTAGATGCATAGGCCAACAATTTTAAACTCGCATTTTTCATTGGTAGGCTAATTTAAATGTGTAGATTAAGATGAACATTTCAGGATCACCAACCAACCGTTGAGTTCTTATGAATCATGGGTTGAGAATCGCTCTCAAAAGATTGCTTCCCTACAAGATATAGTAAAGATTTTCAAACTTCACGGTGGATGGTAATGTGGTCGATCCAATCCGCATACTTTCATCTGCTTACTTAAATTAGCTTATCAATGGAAAATTATGTGATTGCAAGATCATTTACTTCTGGTAAAAGTGATAGCACAATTATTTAATTTCAGCCGTAGGAAAAAAGATATCTCTAAATGCATAAGCAACCAACTTAAGAATTCCTTGGTTTTTTATTTAGGCTATGACTAAATACACTGCATGCCAGTGGTGCATTTGATTATTCTTTGCCAAGATTGGATTAAAACGAGAGGAGATTGAAGTTTTGTTCATTTTTATTTTTAGACGAGAATTACTATCTACCCTTTTCATTCGGCGCAGACATTTTATCAAAAAAAAAAGGGAAGTAAGACAGAGAGAAGTTGAAGTGACCCATGATTTGATATTGTTTCTAATTTTAGAAAACAGTCCATTCCATTTACCAACATTTCGGTGTATATAGCAATTCCCTTTTAGAAACGAAGTATGTCATGCACTGTATGCATGTGTTACATTTAGTTTGAACCTTTATTTACAGGCGAATGTAAAGACATGTATCAAGATAAACGTAGACAACCAATCACACCGAATGCGAGCGGAGATTTGGTCGCAAGGGCAGCTGTGGAAGTGACTAATCCATAGCGTAATGAATGCTTTTTTTTTTGGGGGGGGGGGGGGGGGGGGGGGGGATTCATCATATGTGCAATTAAGATAGCAATCATCATAACAAAAGCAATTAAGATCATCGACACAAGAGGGAATTAATGCCCCCCAGACTCCAACTAGCTTCATGTTTTTCATAAGTCCACTCATATCCATTGATTGACACTATGCCAACCGAGTCCAGCTAGCCATTGGCATGATACTCGTGTTTTTGTCTAGTGGAATGGCTAGTTGTTTGTTGGCTTATTTGTGCTGCTTTCTTTCTAGCAGCTGTTCTCTTTGTTGAATCTCGAGTAGGAAGTTGAATTTTTCCACTGCACTGTTTATGTACTATTCACAACTTTCTCATCTCATTTTCCTTGGTTCTGTTCTTTTTGTTGAGAAAAATTCGACTGAAAATCATCTACGTGGCTCCTAGGTGGCAGCTGGAATTGCCCGTGCGTTTTCTCCCCAAAATACGTGGAATACGCTTCAGATTCCTTCTACAATGATTAGACCCACAGTCAGTCTCTCTCTCTCTCTCTCTCTCTCTCTCGAAATCGCAGCAGGCTTCAAGCTTTTTTATTTGTTTTTTAATCGGTTGTGCATTGAGAAATGTACAGTGCTCCATGATTTATTTTGTCCCCATTCGAAATTTTTATTATAAATGTGTAGATTTATCATTTTTTATTATAAATGTCAGGGCCCCACTGAGAAGTGCACACTGCACATTGCACTGAGAAGTTGGGTTTATTATTATTTTATTTAAGCATTATAATTAAATCGTTTAGTTTAATAATTGTTTTAATAATTAGTAAAACACGTGGACCATACATCAAACATTTTTCATCCAACTTTCCAACCAACATTCAAACCAAAAAACACAAGAAAGTAGTGTATGACCCATAAAACTATCTCAAAACAATTTTCCAACCAACTTTCCAACAAAAAAAATACAAAACTAAATATTCCCTATAAGGGACCGTGCGGGGCTACACACACACACTAGAGGGGGTGGTGAATAGTGTAATGGCAAGCATCAGAAATTAACTGAGTGCTTAACAACAACAATCGCAAACACACTGAGTTTACCCTGATTCCCCAAAACTTGTGTACGTCCAGCCACACCAATATTCACTATAATTCCCACAAAGAGAAGTGAATACAATCTCACACAGAGATACCTCACACAGAGAATTTAGGATTCCCACAAAGAGATATCCTTACTCTCACACAGAGATATCCTTACTCACACAAAGAGATATCCTTACTCTCACACAGAGGATTTAGGATTTCCACAAAGAGATATCCTTACTCTCACACAGAGAGACCTCACACAGAGGATTTGTTTTTTCACACAGAAAGAACCAAACTCTCACAAAGAGAGTAACTCCCACAAAGAGAGTATCTAATTCTCACAATGAGAATTAGGGTTTCGAACATAAAACAAAACGAAACAACACTTACATATGCCTTGATATGATCTTACCAATGTGAAGAAGAAGGCATGCAAGTGAATAACCAAGTGCTTGAGATTAGCTTTGATTGCACTTGTCGATCTTTCTCTCTTCTAGGAATGAATTCTAACACTTCTCACTTGAGTGTATGAAAAAGAAGAGAAGAAAGAGGTTCTCCATGAAAAGGAATGAGATTGAAATCCCTTGGAGAAATTCCCTAGAGCTTAGATGCTATAGCATAAGATTGAAGCTCTAATAAGGGAATGTGGGAGGAGTGGCTTAGAGAAGAGATTAAATGATCTTACATGATTTCCTAACCATTTCAAGAGTTCTAAATGAACTAAGCCATCTCCTATATATAGGAAGCCAAGAATGAGCCCATAAAACTAACCAAAAAACCCAAAGGGAAGAAATCTGCAATGGTTAGATTTTGGCAGTTTATAGAACAGACAGTCGACTGATGAACAAATGACAGTCAAATGTTCAACGGCTAGAAAAATCCCAACGGCTATAATCTGAGTCAGGACAGTAGACTGTAGAAGACTACACAGGCGACTGAAAAACAGACAGTCGACTGTATATCCTTCATCAGGTGACTACTGCAGGGATGGAAATAAAAACAGAGAGAGACGCAATTTTCGCACTTACGCCTTTCTGACGACTGATGGCCATTTCACTTGCGACTGTAAAAATACAGGCGACTGTAAAAACTTCATCAGTCGACTGTCTTGTAAATTGGGATGAAGCCCAGAAAATACAAGATGCGCACAGTCGACTGTCGACCAATTCACATGCGAGTGTAGAAAAACAGGCGACTGTAAATTGAATATCAGTCGACTGATGCGAAAATCTCAAGAAGAGTCAATAAAAATGTTGACTTGAGCTTGCATACCAGTCGGCTGTAGAAGGCCGGGCAGGTGACTGGAAGTCATCCAGTCGACTGTCGTGCCTTCATCAGTCGATTGTGGGAGAGCCAAAAACTCTAGTAAGAGTTTAAGACATGGTGAACCTAATGGGATGATATCTATGATAATCCTAAGGCTCACTAAGATGGATAAATGCATAAGCATGAGAGTATGACCATCTATCAAGGCATTACAATAATCCTAGACTCAAAAAGAGAAATGCAAGTAATAGAAATTACATGGATTACATATTGCATCTCCTAGAGTCTAAGTCTTCAAGCACACGATACCTTGATGCTCCATATCATCTCCAAGCTTTGGCACTCCTTGAAGAGCTTCACTTCATCAAGCTCCAAGCTTTGGCAATGCTCATCTAGATGTCCATCCATCATCATGCTCCAAGCTTTGTCTTCATTAGATGATCTTCATCACTTCATCCAAGCTTAAGCACTCCATCACTCTTGGAGGTCTTTAAGATATCCCTTGTACTATCCTCCAAGCATTATGCTTTGTCTCATCAGCATATAATCATTAAGATAAACTGAGACTAAAACATAATATTGATTAGCACACTAACATAATGTATTGATCATCATCAAAACAACGTTAGTTTTGAACCCAAGAACTAACAATCTCCCCCTTTTTGATGGTGACAATCCATTATGTCAAAATATAATAAACATTGAAATAAATAATGTGTGCTAACAAACTCCCCCAATCAATATGCAAATGTGCACAAGATATAAACAAATAAAGCACAAATCATATTAATGGTTGTTATGCAAAAACATACTAATTGATAATAATGCATAAACAAGCATACGTTATATATTTACATAACCTATTTCTTTCCCCCATTGGCATATAAAAAAGATGGGTAATAGCCAAATAGGACAACCAAGGACAAGAGAAATAACCATCCCATATGCACAAACATAATGTGAATGTAATTCAATGTAACATATGAATGGAAATATAATGCTAGTAAGCAAAATAACCTTACTCCCCCATAATCAGATAAAACATGCAAACATGGGTGTAATGGACACACTCACAAGAAGGTGGGTACAAAATGTAAACATACAAGTGATATGCTCCTATTTTACATATTTTATCGCATATCTTCATGACACATTTCACCCTCCAAACCCCCATTTTATACGTTTTTGTGCTATTATTTGGAACAAAATGACTTTCGGAGCGTTTATTCCATTTCAGGGATTTGGAGCGATATTGGAGCAATTTGGAGTCAATAAGACGATCGGCGACATGAGAGCACCAATGAGACTCATGATGACATGCTCAAGGTGCTAAAGAAGAATACTGGAGTTAGGAAGGGGCAAGAGAGAAAGTCGTGCGATCGAGCTATGATGCGACGAAGGAATCGAGCGACCCGAAGTACTGAAAACAGGACAGCTGTGCACTATTTCTAAATCTGCTATCACCTGGGATTTTCACTATTTTCTGATATTTTTCTCAGATAATATACTTCAAGACGGTTCCAACACCACCAAGAACGTGCCAATCGGAGGTTAGATGAGTCCTGGAGAATTTCTGCGAGATGAGGCTGCAGTGCTGAAATTGTTCTCAGCAGCCTACTCGGTCGAGCAACCTCTTACTCGGTTCGAGCAACCTCTTACTCGGTCCGAGCAACCTCCTACTCGACCAGAATGGTGCTAAAATGTGTTTTTACATCCTAC
>JAULAV010007717.1:0-11584 GCA_030789695.1 Scilla litardierei | reverse complement strand
AGTGAGATTTCCACTCGGCCGAGTGACCAGTTTTTGACAGTTTTTGACAGTTTTGACAGAGTGCTGTTTTCTGGAGTTTCTGCAGGAAAGCTCACTCGACCGAGTGAGATTTCCACTCGACCGAGTGAGCTGTCCACTCGACCGAGTGAGATTTCCACTCGGCCGAGTCGTAACTGGCGCAGATTTCTGGGCACGCGCAGATTCAGTTTTGGGCCCGAATTTCAGGGGCTTTTTAGGTAGTTTTGCTAGGGTTTTTGGGGGAGTATTTAAGGGTTTTGTAGCCACCATTAGAGGGGGATCCCCCATGTTTTCTTAGGTTCCAAGATGTTTTCTTATTGATTATTTTAGAGGTTAGGTCATGCCCTAGGCACCCTCTTGGATCAAAAAGCTTGTATTTGGATCGGAATTCTTCATCAAAGCTAAGTATCTTTGTTCTTATTCTTTGAATCTTTGATTTGATATCTTTTTGTATGCAAGCTATGGTTTTTATTGATTCTTATATCATTATTGCTATGCTAGAGTAGATTTGTTGTTCTAGGGCTTGGGGATGAACCCTATGGATCTAATTTCAGATTTGTGATGAATGAATTTCTAAATTGCTAGAATTGCTAGGAGGTTAGGTTGTGATTGATTTATTACGGATAGCTAGGGATTTCCATCGATTGGGGTTTGCAAGAGATTGGATTCTAATCGATGGGAAGGCCTAGATATTCGATTTAGGTTTACAATTGGGTTTCTCTAGATTTGGTTTGCAAAAGATTGGACCAAAGCTAGGATTTTTAATTGTAAATCTATACCCATATTCGTTTGCAAGAGATTGGACGAATACGAACTATCACAACCTAGATCGTAACTCAAGTTTGCACGAGAGTGGGCTCAAGGAGCGATTGAACGATGACGTCGATCTTCATGCTAGTGGCTTAGGTTAGGGTTTGCAAGAGATTGGGCTCTAATCTAGGTTGCTATAGACCGGCAATAGCGCGAGAGCGTGAGCTTGGTTCTATATTCAGTTACGAATAGTTCACCTCAATGCAAGTCTAGTAATATTGAGATTCACTATTTACGATGATGTATGACGATCCGTAGTGGGAATTCCCTAGCCCTAGACACTTTTATTATATTGTATTTGAATCGATATTTGACCGATTTCTTTATCACCGACACCGACATCCACCACCATTTCCATTATATCATACCATAACCATCTCCACCAATAAAACCATCGTAGTCAAACCAACCTAGGATAGATTGGAACCAACACCACCTCCTCGTGTTCGATACCCGCTCGCCACTACGCCGTGCGCTTGCGGTAAAACTACAATCGTTCTCCGGGTGTGTATCCAGGGCCGACCAAGTTTTTGGTCGTGCTCTTGGGTTGCATTTTGGGGCGATCAGTCGTCCCCAGGACCTACTCCAGCCCCCGAAAGCAACTACTAGATAGATATGTAATCAAGTACAGCTACAATGAGTCAAGATCCCAAATCTACTCTCACCTAGCTCGTACGCACACCACGTGCTCTACACTCTCAATCTAGTCAGATGCTCTCCCTCCGTGACGACTCCCAAAGTCGTCAGGTCCCCAAAAAGTAACACAGAAAGTAATGTTTTCCCTACAGAGATCACTACACCAATACAAAGATAAATAAATAGAGTTTTAGAAATGCTTAGTAGTGGTGTGTCGTCCCTGTCGTTCAGCACGGTGTCAGATCAATCTGACAAGTAGTAGTCTCTGATATCTCCTCAACAGTTTGAGACTTGCGCCCTTCGCTAAAGATTGAAACTTGCAGCCTTCGGAATTCTTGTGTGGAAGATCAAGAGTTCAGCATGGCTCTTTGGATCCTTGCGGATTGGGAGATGCACTTGAAATTTGCAATTGAGAACTTGGCAAACTTTTAGAGTTTCAAAGAGCAGAAATTTTGTTGCCCCCATGAGAAATTCGGCTGCCTGGAGAAGACAAAGTGCGGCTGTGCACTTGTAAAGGACTTTTGGCCGCTGGGTTGTTTTGCTTTTGGATTTTTGATGGCCTTTAAAAAAAGCTCCTCTTGCTTTCGTTTTTGATGCAAGCTGCAAAACGTGCGACGCCTTCCTTTTTTTTTGATGATGAGCCCTCCGAAAATTAATTTTGAGAAGTGCGTCCGCCCTTCAATTTTGACCTGCACATAAAAAACAACTCATAAGAAAGTCTTTTGAAACAAAAACAAATGGGACCAATAAGAAGATGGCCCCCTCTCAATGTTTCGGCTGTGCTTGGAGAAATTGATGAAGAAAATAAATCAAAGGGGCCGGCTCTAATATGATTGGAGAATTTTTAAAACCAACAAAACGTTGTGCTCTTCGAAATTCCCAAAAGAATATGACACAAAAAAAGGGCTCTCCACAAGAATTCAGCTGGGTGCTCTCACACCAATGCATGCGCTCCTGATTTTGCAAAGGGAAAAAAAATCAGCAGCCTTTTTGTTTGCCTTTTGAGAACAAAGAGAATTAATGAAAGTGCTCTTCCAAAAATTAAAACGAAGAAGAGGCAAGGTCAAAAAAAATGTGCAGCCTCTAGAAATTTAAGTGCGGCTCCCTTGATATACGGAAATAGGGTTTCGGCTCTACTTAAAAATTCGGCCTCTTGAAAAATGAACACGCATCTCCCCTGTGAATTTTTGTGTATATATCTCCTTCGGGTTTTGATAGGCCGGCCCAAAAAATGGGTTAGTTTTTTTTAAATAATGATTTGGGCTCAACCTCTTAGCCGCACATCATTATTAAAAAAAACTGTGAAAAAAATGTTGCCAGGGAAGTGTAGCCTCTCTTTAACATGCATGCACAAACTAATTTGTTTTGCATGCACAAACTCTTAATTCATACTACACAACAAAGTTGAGTGACCTCTCCTTATTTTTGTGCATGGCCTTGTGGGTGGTTGATGACTGCTCGGAGAACTTGATGTACTTCCTTATTTATTTATTCCTGAAAACATTTAGCACACACATTAAAACTTTCACATACGTTTGTTATCATCAAACACGAAATTCATAGATCGTTGCTACCAACACAAATGACAGTAAAATGTTCAACGGCTAGAAAAATCCCAATGACTATAATCTTAGCCAGGACAGTCGACTGTAGAAGACTACACAGGCGACTAAAAAACAGACACTCTACTGTATATCCTTCATTCGGCGACTGCTGCAGGGAAGGAAATAAAAACAGAGAGAGATGCATTTTCGCACTTACGCCTTTTGACCGGCGCCCCGTTTACGGTTTGGGCGCGGTGTCGTTTTACCGCAAGTGCACGGTTAGTGTAGGGTGCAGGTTTATCGAACTCAGGGAGGTGGATGGCTTGAATGGCTACTAGCCTCGCCCAGGTTATGTGTTAGCTACGTGGATGATATGGGTGGAAGTGTAGAAATAAAAGAAAGAAATAAAAAAGACAAGAAATGAATCCCCGCTAACACGGGCTAGAGCACTCATGACACTTGGAATTTGACTTTACCCAGGGTGAGACATTGCCCCAAAAGGTGGTACTTAGCGTCCATGGCCCGATATTCCGGTCGATGCCTAGTATGCTAGGTCTACCTGGTTTCGGACGGTGGGCATTCCCATGTCCATTAACACCTTCCGCAACCGGGAGCATTAAGGCCACAATGATAACTCCCAACATTTCGTCCAAGCCGTTCCCACGCGCGAGGACTCGATGTCTACGCTAGGGGCGTGAGCTATGGCTAGGGAGTCAACCACCAAGTTTATTCCCCCTTAGCCTGACGGTCAGATGCGGTCTTTCTCCTGCCAATGACAATGA
Source organism: Scilla litardierei (assembly GCA_030789695.1). Lineage (NCBI taxonomy): Eukaryota > Viridiplantae > Streptophyta > Magnoliopsida > Asparagales > Asparagaceae > Scilla > Scilla litardierei. Next base: position 7,794 of record JAULAV010007717.1, on the reverse strand, counting down.
AACACCCCCGCGTAACCCTAATGGCCAAATAGGTCGAATGTGATTTCTAGCAATACATCGAAGCGGATCTTGACTGGACAAGACACCGGACCCCAATCCCCAACACAACTAGTGTGTTGAATTACGAATTGGACTCAGATTGCCAGAAATCCCCATTGACACATTTCATCGAACACATACCATGCAATCAAGTCAAATGTAAATCCCAAGCATCAATCCTACCCAACCCGTAATAGGGTTCATCAATACTACTCAATGGTGAAGAACATAATAACAAGCAACAGAAAAGACATACAAACGTTCACCATCAAGCAAAATAAACACAATACAAAAGAATGGAAAACAAGAGAAAGAAATACTTATCTCGCGTATGAATCTTCAATCCTTTACAAGATTTATTGGAAGATAAAAGCCTAATCTAAAACTAACCTAAGCTCCCAGCAAAGGGGCTGAAAAAGCCCTAAAAAATAGAAGAACTCCTCCATCAGTCGGCCAACATCGTGTATTTATAGTCCCCTAACGGTTCGGGTTCAAATACCCAACAAAACCGCAGAAATAGAGGTCACCCGATCGGTTGATGAGTCAACCGATCGGGTGAGAGCTTTGAAGATCTTCAATCGGGCGCTGAGGCGAGCGGGTGGAGTGAGCGGGTCGTCGATTGGAGAGATGCGGCTACAGATGAACCGATCGGGTGAGATGTCACCCGATCGGTTGGAATTCAGCTCCATTTTCCCGAGAACTCTGATGGGATGAACCGGTCGACGACCCGGTCGGTTGATCCTTACTTCGCTTCAGCTTGTGTCCGGGTCATGCACACGCGCATCACCCGATCGGTTGGCTGTGTCCAACCGATCGGGTGGGGGCTGAAAAGTGACAATCTTGGTCGTTTGACCCCCTGGATCACGCGCAACTCCTCCCGTTGCTCCGGGGACTTATGATATCTTTGTTATGTGTCGCCTATACGGGAAATCTCCTGCAAACACACACAAACACGAAAAAGTGAAAGAAGACGAGAAAACACGAGAAAATGGATACAAAACGGCGGAAAATAACAGAAAAACATAAAGAAGACGTGCGTGAATATATAAAATATACACACACGTCAAAATCCCCCAAGCTGAACCCTTCCTCGTCCTCGAGGAAGATGAGTGAGAGTAGGAGCTCCGAGGGAGAAAATAGAGAGAAAGAGAGAAACAGAAAACTCTAAATCCTAAATCACCCGTCAGGGCCAACAAAATCAAAAACGCCACACCAAGCGAGCAAACGACAAATCGCCACACTAAACCGAAGAAAACGAGTCCAGACAAGTGCCGTGGGCCCATGCAGTGAAGCGCAAGTGAGTGTGGTCGTGTGCTAGCATACGGTGTCACTATCTACATTGTGCCATAAGCTCCATATACACAAATCCAAGAAAAGACCCAAATATCGATTCGATTTGAAATAAGCGGTGAATATATGGCTCAAGCATGCATGAGAAGAGTATGAGAATAGAAACTTATTATGTGTCAGGGACTCCACAGCTAGGGACTTGGACATCACCACACTATCGCCAAGATAATAGCTAGAAATTCCCTATTCCAAGTGTTTTCGAAAGCGATGGGGGTTGAGATGATGTGGAGTAGGACACTCGGTGCAAATTCTCACCTTCCCTTTATTCTCGGTAGGTTGGAAAATATTCACACGTATTGTTTTTGGGTTTTGGATATATGTATTTTTTTTGGATTTTTGGATATATATATATATTTCTTTCTGTTCTCTTTTCTCTTTTTTTGGGTTTTTCTTTTCTCCTTTTTTGGATTTTTGGATTTTGGGGTATATACACGTGTGTACTGTCCCAAGCGGGAGAACGGTACACGACGAGGGGATATGCACCAAGTAAAATAAAAAAGAAATCGGGTTCTAAACACTTGGGCAAAGGAGATTTTTCGCTAATCAGAGCGTATGCCAAAATGGGTTATCCTAGTCCTAACTGTGGAATCCCGACACATGCGAAATGAAGCATACGATATATATATATATATATATATATATATATATATATATATATATATATATATATATATATATATATATATATGCATACAGAAGCAGATAATAGAGGCAAATACCGCATATTCAAATCGAAGCATGATAATCTAGGGGTCATTCCTGGACAGATATATAAAACACAATCACAAAGTAGAAGCACACCGCAAGCTAGACACGACACACGACTCACACAAAAGCAAGATGGACCCACGATGTATGAAATGCAGGATGACTCAGCTTCCTAGGGTTAGTGAACGTGGTTATCGAAGCCTTGCTAGGTGTGTGTGTGATTTAGTGGCAATTCATCATATGGGGTCATCTATAGGAGAGAGAGAACAAAAGATGAGAAGAAAAAGAAAAACACGATGGAAAACGACTCAAAAACGAAGAAAACGACACAAATGACGCACGAAGTGCGACTCCCCCAAGCTGAAACTTGCATTGCCCTCAATGCAATAATAGTTTATACGGGAGGGCAAAGAAAATGGGGGGGGGGGGGTTGCGCACCGACACAAAAAGTGAAAAAACATGAAGAACACTGAGCGAAACTAAAAAACAAAGAAAAAGAAACACTCAAATAAAAGATATAAAATAGGACATAAGAACACATAGACACAGACACACAACAACGACACGCGAAAACATGCACACAAATCGATTCCCCCCCAAGCTGAACATGACAATGCTAGCGAAATGATATGATCAATGTGATGCAGAAATATGCCAGGGGAAAATCTGAAAAGAAAAGAAAGAAATCAAAATGCAGGAGAGACGGTGTGCTCATTCTCCTCGGAAGAGGATGTGGGGTGTGGGCGGTAGAAGTGATAGAAGGGCACGCCATGATGGGTTATTATGATGCAAAAATCAAATCCTAGATACGCTCCCCTCGCTAATGAGAGGAGACGAGATTATTCAAATCTAAACTAGAAAGCGGTAAATTTTTACACTACTGGATTAGGATACACCTGAGCATAGGCGGATCCAAGATCTAAAGTGGGGCAGGTAGCTGCTCTAACTGCTCCTTCTGTGGCTCCGCTAGAAGCGCTGTGCCACGTGTGCCAATGGACCCAAATAATGCACCTCCAAGCATCTTTAGCAGGTATCCACCTGTGACCTGCAAAGGACGAGGTGCATTAGCCCATGGAAAGACATCTTTTCCCAAAATAAATGTATCCCAGAGATAATTATCAACATAAGATGGAAAAATAATAAACAGGTGACGAATACTCCCTGAGAATGGGTCGCTATCCTCTTTACTAGTGACGACCAAATCCTCGCTCTCTATGAGAAGTGGCTCTCCAGGTGGTGACGCACCGCAGCATACCTCAGGGGAAATAGATCCTGTGTTCTGCGAGAGATATGGTGTGTCAAAAATATATGAGTCTAAAGAAATAGGAAGTGAAAATTGAGACTCAAAAGTGGAGTGAGAGTAAGTATGAAAATCTCCCTGAATAGGGGCAATATGCTCAAGTAGATGCTCAGCCCCAGAAGAAATGGAGAGCGACGGTAGAGGTGGATGTGACTCGGGCTCCATGAAGTGGACCATCGTATCCAGGCCCTCGTGCACATTCTCCTCGACGATATGCTCATGCTCCTCCATCTTCCTGATGTCCTGAATGACATCCTTGTGGTTGACCACAGACCAAGGAAGAAGCTGCGACAGAGATGGCTGTGGAGGTGGATGTAGAGCGGACCCCTCCTATGTGGTCGTGGTGTCCTCGTCCTCACGCGCATCCTCCTCGTCGGTATGCATAAGCTCTGTAAACTCCTCGGTGCTCTCATAGGACTCAAGTGGGGTATCCAAATCAAGACAAGAAGTCTCTCCCACAGATCCTATAGAAATCACCCCATCCTCACTATCATCATCAAAAAAATGCTTCGTCATCCAAGTGGTAGTGTTGGAAAAATGGGGTATCGGCATGAGATGTGTCTATGGTGGCCGATAGCATGGTGGTCTCAACCATGGAAGTGGGTATGTCCTCTCCTTCATCCACGCTCCTTGGTGTAGGCTCGGTGATTCGTACCATCAAGTTTTGTAATATTTGGCCTTGGTTAAACATGGCACTTTCAATGAGAGACACGAGGCTTGATTCTTCTTGTGTTGGTGGAGGGATATAAGGTTGAGGAAATGGATGGGAGGTGTTTGGGCTAAGGTTGTGGGAAAATGTTTGGCCTTGGTGTAGGGGGAGGCTCTCAAGCGTAAATGGGCAGTCGTAATACATGTGTCCTACCATCCCACAAGTCTCACAAACCATAACTGAATAAGGATCGTATCCTCCCATCTGAGCATCGAAATTTGATCTCCACATGGCAATATCGAAGATACCTGGACAACAAAAATAAGAAAACTAGAGAGGATCGTCAATAGTACAAGAAAATAACAAAAAGATAATATAATGGTGGGAGAAAATTTCTTGGTTATGTATTTTTTTCCGTAGTCTAACGAACCCAAGCTAAGCTAAAGCTTGACTTCCCCGCAATGTGTGTGTCTGATGTGTGCAATATATGATTGGGGGTGTGAGATTTAAATATTTATAACCGCAAGTGCACGATGTTGTAGAGTGGCTTGAGGGTCGAACTCAGGGAGGCGTGGTTGTGCTTGAGTCAGAAAGGACCGGATTCACCCCATGGGTGAGCTAGCCCGAATCGGTAGATGGGTTATAACGGAAAATAGAATGCGAGGGATAAACGATATAAAGGGAAAACCCGGGACTTCGGTTTTCATCCCATCGTGCGATTCTCGCCAATACGGCCTGCGAGTAGGATAACGATCGGATTTAGGGTCTAATGGTGAGACGTTGCCTCTAAGAGTGATACTGGCGTCCCATGGGCCCGATATTCCGGTCGGTGCCCAAGATGATACGCCGGACTACCCGGGTTCGGTCAGTGGGCATTCCCATGTCCATTAACACTGACCGACTCCGGGAGCACTAAGCTAGCAACGATAACTCCCAACGTCTCATCCTGCCGCTCCCATGTGCTAGGATTCGACGTCTACGCTAAGGGCGTGAGCTATGGCTAGGGAGTCAACCGCCAAGTTTATTCCCCCTTGGCCCAACAGTCAAAGGCGGTCTTTTTCCAACCGATGACAATAAAACACCCCGCGTAACCGATAGATTCCTAATCCCTATCGATTTCCTAGTCCTATGGACGCATCGGGGAGAACCCACGAAGGGGTTTCCACCAAAATCCCAGATTTGGGAACTACTCACACATATTTACTAAAAAGCAATCTAAATCAAAATCGACCATTAAAAACATGATCAGGCGATTGAAAAGTAGTAAGAGCAATGAAAATAACACTATATTAAAGTTTGGTAAAGATCAGACAACTTACAAATATCTAGAAAATTACAGCCATCAAGAGAGAGAAAAACACCAAGTGCACGGTTAGTGTAGGGGTGCGGGTTTATCGAACTCAGGGAGGTGGATGGCTTGAATGGCTACTAGCCTCGCCTAGGTTGTGTGTTAGCTACACGGATAATATGGGTGGAAGTGTAGAAATAAAAGAAAGAAATAAAAAAGACAAGAAATGAATCCCCGCTAACACGGGCTAGAGCACTCATGACACTTGGAATTTGACTTTACCCAGGGTGAGACATTGCCCCAAAAGGTGGTACTTAGCGTCCATGGCCCGATATTCCGGTCGATGCCTAGTATGCTAGGTCTACCCGGTTTCGGACGGTGGGCATTCCCATGTCCATTAACACCTTCCGCAACCGGGAGCATTAAGGCCACAATGATAACTTCCAACATTTCGTCCAAGCCGTTCCCACGCACGAGGACTCGATGTCTACGCTAGGGGCGTGAGCTATGGCTAGGGAGTCAACCACCAAGTTTATTCCCCCTTAGCCTGACGGTCAGATGCGGTCTTTCTCCTGCCAATGACAATGAAACACCCCCGCGTAACCCTAATGGCCAAATAGGTCGAATGTGATTTCTAGCAATACATCGAAGCGGATCTTGACTGGACAAGACACCGGACCCCAATCCCCAACACAACTAGTGTGTTGAATTACGAATTGGACTCAGATTGCCAGAAATCCCCATTGACACATTTCATCGAACACATACCATGCAATCAAGTCAAATGTAAATCCCAAGCATCAATCCTACCCAACCCGTAATAGGGTTCATCAATACTACTCAATGGTGAAGAACATAATAACAAGCAACAGAAAAGACATACAAACGTTCACCATCAAGCAAAATAAACACAATACAAAAGAATGGAAAACAAGAGAAAGAAATACTTATCTCGCGTATGAATCTTCAATCCTTTACAAGATTTATTGGAAGATAAAAGCCTAATCTAAAACTAACCTAAGCTCCCAGCAAAGGGGCTGAAAAAGCCCTAAAAAAATAGAAGAACTCCTCCATCAGTCGGCCAACATCGTGTATTTATAGTCCCCTAACGGTTCGGGTTCAAATACCCAACAAAACCGCAGAAATAGAGGTCACCCGATCGGTTGATGAGTCAACCGATCGGGTGAGAGCTTTTAAGATCTTCAACCGGTCGCTGAGGCGAGCGGGTGGAGTGAGCGGGTCGTCAATTGGAGAGATGCGGCTACGGATGAACCGATCGGGTGAGATGTCACCCGATCGGTTGGAATTCAGCTCCATTTTCTCGAGAACTCTGATGGGATGAACCGGTCGGCGACCCGGTCGGTTGATCCTTACTTCGCTTCAGCTTGTGTCCGGGTCATGCACGCGCACATCACCCGATCGGTTGGCTGTGTCCAACCGATCAGGTGGGGGCTGAAAAGTGGTAATCTTGGTCGTTTGACCCCCTGGATTACACACAACTCCTCCCGTTGCTCCAGGTACTTATGATATCTTCGTTATGTGTCCCCTACATGGGCAATCTCCTGCAAACACACACAAACACGAAAAAGTGAAAGAAGACGAGAAAACACGAGAAAATGGATACAAGACGGCGGAAAATAACGGAAAAACACAAAGAAGACGTGCGTGAATAAATAAAATATACACACACGTCACCTTTCAGACGACTGATGGCCATTTCACATACGACTGTAAAAACTTCATCAGGCGACTGACTTGCAAATTGGGATGAAGCCCAGAAAATGCAAGATGCGCACAATCGACTGTCGACCAATTCACAGGCGACTGTAGAAACACAGGCGACTGTAAATTGAACATCAGTCGACTGATGCAAAAAGCTCAAGAAGAGTCAATAAAATGTTGACTTGAGCTTGCATTCCAGTTGACTGTAGAAGGCCGGGCATGCGACTGATAGTCATCCAGTCGACTGTTGTGCCTTCATCAGTCGACTGTGGGAGAGCCAAAAAATCTAGTAAAAGTTTAAGACATGGTGAACCTAATGTGATGATATCTATAATAATTCTAAGGCTCACTAAGATGGATAAATACATAAGCATGAGAGTATGACCATCTATCAAGGCATTACAATAAACCTAGACTCAAGAAGAGAAATTCAAGTAATAGAAATTACATGGATTACATATTGCATCTCATAGAGTCTAAGTCTTCAAGCACACGATACCTTGATGCTCCCCATCATCTCCAAGCTTTGGCACTCCTTGAAGAGCTTCACTTCATCAAGCTCCAAGCTTTGGCAATGCTCATCTAGATGTCCATCCATCATCATGCTCCAAGCTTTGGCTTCATTATATGATCTTCATGACTTCATCAAGCTTGATCACTCCATCACTCTTGGAGGTCTTTAAGATATCCCTTGTAATATCCTCTAAGCGTTATGCTTTGTCTCATCAACATATAATC